>MU193916.1:0-15349 GCA_016904865.1 Pissodes strobi | reverse complement strand
TAGTACTTCCTACTATGTGACAGCACGGTCATTGTGCTGAAGCGTAGTAGCAAAACTGAATATCATATTCATCTTGTGGGGTTTTAAACTATACGCGAATTATGTTGAAGTCCAGGAGGAATTTATAAGCATTTGATTATGAATTCATACTGCGCTGCAACACAGGAGGAATTAGATGTCTTCGCGATGCAATCAATTTGCTGCAAGAGCCCTCGTGGTCTAGAGGTCTAGATGGTTAGGTCTTAAATCGGCAATTTTCGGCGTCCCGGGTTCAAACCCCGTTGCTTTTTTTATTTTTTTAAGGTTAAGTTTCTACACAGTTTTTTTTATTTTGGTTATGTCTTGGGTTAGTTTAGGTTAGCACCTGGTTAGTTTTCTTTTCTGTTTTTTTCCTGATTGGTATGCCTTGGTTTAGTTTGGGTTAGCACCGGGTTAGTTTCCTTTTCTTGAGCCCCCGTAGCGAGCGAAGGGCTATGCGAAAAGTGAATATATCTTGGGTTAGTTTGCGAAAAGTGAAATATTTTGCTTTCCTGTATTTTAACACATTGGAGTGTTGCAGCGCGGTATGAATTCATAATACGCCAGACTACATTTGCTAGGAAACTATTTTTTTTTTCACAAAAATGGTGCTAAATATGAGCAACGTTTCTGCAAAAGCAAATAAGGTCTCTGGAATATATGACCCAAAAATTAATCTTTGACTACCTTTCAGAATATTGAAGACTTTCCAGAAAGCAAACGCTTTATGTCTATCTTGAAATCGATTAAATCAGTGTAGGAGTTATTGATTAAATTGTCTATCAAAGCGTTTTAAAATAAATGATCACCGTCAATATTCTTATTTATTTTTGAGTAGTTTATAATCGCAGAAAATACAGGGTAGGGGAAATAAATTGAAATCGATTAAGATTAAATAAATAGGCTTAATTTTTACAATACAAGAGAAAAGGTTATCAGAGAAGAGATATATGAAAATAAGAAAGAATTTATCTCGTGTTTATTTTGACTGGACATAGTACAATAAATCGAAAAATCAACATCAAATCGAGTGTAATGATAATCTAAGGCGAGCGTAGTTATTTACATCAAGAGTAATTTTTTCTTACTCACTCCGTAATTTGCTCGTTGACGGCTCGCGGAAACGGCAGCAATTAATTAATAGAATTTGAGCGTGCACATACTCCACTTGCCACTTAACCCCAATTGACGCCTCTTAAGAAAACTGTATTGTTAAGATACAAATAATATTTTCGTGTGGCCGTCGCAAAAAATAAGCAGTAATTTTCAGTCGTAATTGTTGTGGAAAAGTGACAGCGAAAGAATTGCCTTGAATTCGAACCAAACTACCCGTTTGGTCTGTCGGTTTTAATCAATTTAGCCACGACTATTCTTAAATTTTCCATACAAAATAACAATGTAGAATGGTTACATGGTACTTCATCAAATAATTGACACCTTACGTTTGCTAAGTAATTATTTTTAATTTCATGTTTCACAGTATTTACACGCGTAGGTAATACGATATTCTAATAAGCATTATTTGCTTTTTTTGTTGAATGAATATCTCTACCACATACTGCGATATTTTACATGAGGTTTGTTAATAATATAATAAAATATTATAATTTGCTTTGCCTACCATTTAGGATGCTTTCTCATGGTTGTGTCAATGTTGTTATGAATCGTTAGATAATAAATAATTAATGTATTTTTTACCAGGGCATATTTGAATCAGTGTTTTCGAAAGCCAATTTATAATATACCCCAAACTTAGTTTTGAGCACTCATTCCAAGTGCTGTACTTTTTTTAATAATTGCGTTAAATTGGTCACCAGTTTATTTTCAGTCTTAAATAACTCTCAAAAAGCTATGCGGTATCCCATCAATGATGGTAGAATTAGTTAATAAACTCTTCGACGATATTATTGAGATTTCTGCAATTTCAATGCATATCGCTAAGCATTGGATGCTACGTTTCCTATCCTGCTCTTATGTGTTACAATAACGTGATGCTAGTAAATATTGTTATAATCTAATTTACATTTTTATCATTTTCCGTTCTATAGTACAGATTTCGAAAGTTCCAAACAAAATGGTTTCCATAATAGACAATTTATCACAAAGATAGAAATCAATAATCCCTCGTATCAATAATAATTATGCGTAGTGGTAAACAGATTATGCCATGATTTATTCTTATGATTTTTTTTAGATATAACAAAACTCTTATCCGTTAAACCTGTTTCTTTTATACACACGGAAAACTGCATTTTGAACGCGGCATTCACAATCATGTGAATGTGATTTTGGTTGTTGCTATAGTTCGAACGTTCATCTTGAAATGTACCTTCTTGGAAAAATCAACGTTTTAGTTATGTTTTGTGTATATTTTTGAAGGATGTTTGTAGAACACCTATGTTGCCCTTTAACTATAGGTATGTAGGTAGTATATTACTTGGTAACTTATTCGCTTTTTGCTAATGCTGGTTGGGGCACTGTTGCCCCAGCCTTTAGTACCGGATTTTTATTTTACGCTGTCAATGCTGCTGAAGGTTTTGAAGATTCGGTAGTTTATTTACATATTTAATCGCCCTACATTTTATTTCCAACCATGTATTTCGAAAATACAGGTGTTTTGTATATTTTAAACGTGTTTATGCTTTTAATGTATGGAAAAAAACTCTAAAACAAATTCAAAAGTTAATAAAAGCATTATAAAACGAAATAAGAAAAAAAAATAAAAAAAAGTTAGAGACACGCGTTTTTCGCCGAAAAAAAAAGGCGAAGGAGTTGAGCTACGAGATCAGGGATGGCAAAAATGGAAAGAAAAAAATGCTTTATGACAAAAAAAAGTTGAAAAAAAAGCAAAAAAAATAATAATTAGGTGCCTTATCTTTTTAAGCACAGAGCTGAATTGAAACTCCTGAAAGAGACATTTGGAATTGAGTTTTAATTTTTTTTAAACCTTTTTTATTAATGTGTTTTTTTATTTGGTTTTGTAATACTTTTATAAACTTTCCGAACTATTTTCTACGTTTTTTTCAATTTATTCGAAAATTTTGGGTATCCCACTGATGACCCCGTGAAGCTCGACACTTTTTTTTTTCATTTATTTTGCTATTTTTCCTTTTTTTTATTACATTTGTTCTTCTTCTTTTGTTTTATAATACTTTTATTAACTTTCAAATTTTCCCATTTTTTGAAAATTTTGGATATCCGGAGGGTGGGGGGTATAATTCCCACCCCACTGATGACCCCCTGAAGCTCGACCCTTTTTCAATTTTTTTTTGCTTCTTTTCAACCCCTTTTTTTCTTTCATAAAGCGTTTTTTTTTCTTGCCATTTTTTGCATCGTCGACCTCGTAGCTCAACTACTTCGCCTTTTTTTCGCCGAAAACAGTGTTTCTACTTTTTTTTCCTATATATACAGGGTGTCTTAGCGCAATAGCCACTATTGCTATCTCTGAAAACGGTAAGTGCTACGCGGTCGGTTAAATTAGAGAAAAGTTGCCGTTTTTGATACTCATTCAGGATCCGTCCACAGTGTTGTCAACTTCCTGTTAGTTTATAAGATACAGGGTGATTTAAGAAAAATGCCTAAACATATTTCGTCATTTAGTACAAAAACTATTCATTTTCGAGACAGAGTTTAAATTCAAAAGTGTTATAGTTTTTTCCGCTCTTCAATACAATGTCTTGTTCGGGCCACCACTATCAACTTAATTTTCTTAAATACGGACGTGAATTATTTCAGATTTTAAGAGCTTCTGATGTCCCAAAACCAATGACGTATCGCACTGATTCGAAAAAATACTTTTCCCACTTTTTGTTAAATTCCTACCAAAATTTTCTTTTTTGTCTCTCTCTAATACATTATCTTCTTATGGAATTTTTCAAATAAGTGAGATACGCATTGGTTTCGGGACATCAGAAGCTCTTAAAATGTAAAATAAAAAAATTCAGATCCGTATTATTTAAGAAAATTAAGTTGATGGTGGCCCAAACATCATATTATAGAGCAGAAAAAAATATAAAACTTTTGAATTTAAATTGTGTCTCGAAAACAGTTTTTGTAATAGTTAACGAAATATTTTTAGGCATTTTTCATAAATCACCCTGCATCTTAGAAACTAACAGGAATTTGACAATACTCTAAACGGATGCTGATTGCGCATCAGAAAAGGCAGCTTTTCTCTAATTTAATCGACTGAAACGGTAAGTCCTAAGAGACTTACCGTTTCAGAGATATAGTCAAAAGCAGTCTTATCGTGCGGGTCCAAAGGTCACATTTTTCATTAAATGTCATTCCTTTGACAGATTTTACATGCAAAATCTGCCACGAATGAAGTTTTTACTGAAAATTGTGACCTTTGGACCCGCACGATAACATCGCTTTTGACTATAGCAATAGTGGCACACGCTATTTAAGACATCTTCTATATATACAAGGTGTCAATTTAGTGTGTAAGCGGACAATATGTCGTTCATTAGCAATAACAACAAAAATTGTTCAATACAGAACTAATAGAACCTTAAGGTCCAAGAAGTCGTGGTGAATTAAACTTATGTTTTCTTAAATACGATACCCTGAATATTTTTTCATTTTTGAATTCTATGATTTAATCTAAATATTTCTGACATGACATATCTCTTCAAAAATTGACAATTTTCATCCTTTCGAAGGCTGGGGAATCTAAACGGTTTGACTTAGAACAAAATGGCTTACACATTCCTATCTTAGTTTTTGATGATCTGCTCATTGAAGCTAACTTCCGGTTTAACCGGAAGTAATCTTCCTGTTTAACCCATTAGTGCATAAGATCCGATAAATCGGATGTCGCCGGTTTAGGCTTATACTTTTGTATAAGCCTAAACTGGCTTCTGTACAGGCGTTAGTGGCATGTTTCAGGTGTAAACTTCTTATTTATTTAATTTTTACGGTGCGGTAAATGCCTAAAAGAAATTAAAAGTGCACTAAAAGCAACATGGCTCCATATTTTCCATTTTATTTTAATTTTTTGACAACGTCGACCTCAAAATTAGTGAAATTTGTATGTGTAGTAAACCACATGACATGATGCAGTAGTATCAGTATCAGTATGGAAGGGGTGGCCCCTAGCGGGCCTTGCACTTAGGCCACCAATTGGACCCGTTGTGCCCCCAGCCCGCATTAGAGAACCTCCAGGATGCCGGTCCTCCTTAAGAAAGCCCGCATCTCCTTCAGACTAACACGACGCACTGAATCGGGCTCGATCGACGTCACGCCAAAGATTCTGAATCTTCTCCACGCAAAGGCGGGGCATTCCGTAAGTAGATGGTATGGGGTCTCGTCGTCCTCCATGCACCATCTACACTCCACTTCCTCTGCAATTCTTAGCAGGGCCAGGTGCCGTCTAAGCCTACAGTGTCCTGTGTAGAATCCTACCAGGGCCCTGCCCTCCTTCCTAGGTAGGCACAACAGCCCCTTGGCGAGACTTCGCAGGCCCATGTATCAAGAGCCTCGTCTGTCTCATCCCCGGAGCCGTCCGCCATACCTCCTCCGCCCGACCCTTCATCCACGCCTCCAAAGCTCCTTCGCGGACACACTGAGCGATCCCCATACAGGGGTCAGGCCCCAAGTATCCGCGTGCGGAACCTTCTCTGGCCAAGGCATCGGCAGTCTCGTTTTCCGGTACATCCGATTGTCCCGGTACCCAGACCAGCGTAACCTTTTTTCTCTTTGCAAGTTCAATTAGCCAGCTTCTACACTCCCTTTCCAACAGAGAGCGCGTACGGACCGACTTCAGTGCCATGAGTGCGGCCTTGCTGTCGGAGCAGAAGAAAATCCTCCTGCCACCGACATTGAGCCTTAACGACTCCCAGACCCCCATTATGATCGCAAAAATTTCCGCTTGGAAAACCGTAGTGTGCTTGCCAAGTGAGGCGTATAATTCCCGCCCAGAGCCTCACAGTACGCATCTGCTCCGGACAGTGTTCCCATTCTGGACCCGTCTGTGAACCAGACTAGCCCATCCCAGGTTCCCATCCTTCCCTCCGTCCAGTCCTCCTTTGTAGGGAAGAGGAAGTTTAGCCCCCCGGGGAAGCCTATCTCAGGAACAATCGCGTCACCTGGCATACCCAGGATGGCTAGGTCCCCTGACAGGCCTCGCCATAGACCACAATGGTCCCAGCAGGAGCCGTTGTCCCTCCACATCCCCACGTCAGCCAATCTCATGGCCGCTCTGGCTGCCTCGTGCCTCACCCGGTCCGTCAACGGGGGTAACCCCACCAACACCTCCAGGGCCCTTGTGGGTGCCGTCCTCATAGCCCCGGTGATGCAGAGGCATGCAAGTCGCTGTAATTTGACCAGCACTAATCTGGACGCCATTTTCATGGATCCTGGCCACCAGACAACCGATCCGTGCATGAGCATCGGAGCGATCATCGTCCACAGGGCACTGAGCGCCGCCGCGGTCTTGAGCAGAGCCGAATGTGTTCCTGAAAGGTCAGTTTGGAGTCCAACCAGACACCCAGATACTTGACGCATTTCTTCGCCACAAGAGGGGTCCCTTCCAACGCGATGTTGGGAGAGACCTCCAACTTCCTTTTTCTGGTAAAGATGACCATCTCTACCTTGCTGGAATTCGCTCTGAGTTCGTTATCCCTACACCACTGTGAGAACCTTGTCAGTGCTTTCTCCAGAAGCCTCTGCAATATTCCCACCTCGGTACCATGTGCCTTAATCACGACGTCGTCTGCATAGGCCTGTGCATAAACCCCATGCTCTACTCTCAGGATACGTAGGATCTCGTCCACCACTAGGCACTACAGGAGGGGGGACAGGACCCCCCCCTGAGGACATCCCCGCGATGACTCAACCCCAACCACCTCATCTTCCAGCCTAGCCTCGACCCTCCGCCCGGTGAGCATGGAGCGGATCCAGCTCGTTAGGACCGGACCCATCCTCGTTCGCTCCACCGATCGGCAGATCTAGCCCACGGCTGTGTTATTGAAGGCTCCCTGTGTTATTGAAGGCTCCTTCAATATTCGCATGCAAACACGCACACCGATAGCTGTCCGCCTCCCAGCCCCACCTCCAGCCTGGATACCAGGTGGTGAAGAGCCGAGTCCACCGACCTGCCCGTTCAATATGCGTGCTGTTCCGGACTCAGAGGGGCTCTTAGAGCCACCCACTCCCTAAGGTATCGGTCCACCAGCCTCTCTAGTGTCTTCAACAAGAAGCTGGTGAGACCAATAGGTCGATATGATTTCGTGTCGGTATCGTCGTTCCTTTCCGCCTTGGGAATGAACACCACTCTGCTGTGCCTCCAGGGCTCCGGCACGTACCCGTGTGCGATAGAAGCCCTGAAAAGGTCCATCAGCTGCGTGCTAAGAAGTCCTCCGTCACGCTGCAACAGCGCTGGAATGACCCCATCCTCACCTGCCGCCTTAAATGGGGCGAAGGTCTCGATCGCCCACCTTAGCCTATTGTATGTGACCATCTTTTTGGCAGTGCCATAGTCAGCTCTAATGCTGAACCCGGCACCGCCCTCACCTCCTCGGCCCATGGCTGTTGAGCCTGGGAAGTGTGTGGTCAGTAGCTGGTGCAGAGTATCCGCCGGTGACGACGTATAGCCTCCACCTGGCTTACGGACACTGCCCAATTTGACGAGTGGATCCCTTGACAGCACCTTGCAGAGCCTAGCAGCGGGATACCCCTCCACAGTAGGCCCTCCAGCGATCCTCTCAGCTCTCTTTTGTACTGTCCCCGGGCCTCTTTATATAGGTCCCAGTCAGTATCCACCCCGCTGTGTCAAGTCCTATTAAAAAGCCTCCTCAGCTGTGTCCTAAGGTTCTCCAGAGTGGAATTCCACCAAGGAGTTTTCCCTTTACAGTGACGCTTAGTCACGGGGCAGCTGCTTGCGAAAACCCCGGCCATCGATGATCATATCCACCTTGCGGCGTCATCCAGCTCATCGGCGGCCCGGTATTTCCTCGGCATATCCCTTAGACGCCAACTTAGCTCCTCCCTATAGAGGTCCCAGTTGGTTGCTTTGGGGTTTCTAATCTCCTCAGCTCAGAAAATCTATACATTTTACAGGGGGTTCAGCTGAACTGGGCTTAAGACGGTCCTGTCATACTTAAAGGGACAGCCTAAGTTGACGCGTGCGCAGTGACCATCTGAATACGATGCTTCCAGCTTCCATAGCCTACGCCTCTGTTTCGAATTTTTTTTGAATTTCATAGGAAAGGACATTTAAATGTGCATGCAGCATGCATGTTCAATAATTGTTTTCATAACCTATATTTCGACTTTTGTCTAGTCCTACCTATTTATAAATTTCATAGAAAATTTAACAATGACAATCTACTCCTGTGTTCCAGCTTTGTTTCTAATATTTTTGAATTTGATGGGAAGTTTTAAGAGGGCGGGTTGTCATGTTTTCTTCTAGCATTGGTGAACTCAGATGAAATTCAAATATGACGCCCAATAATTTTCTGAATGCCATTGTGCATTATTTCCATAGCCTACGTCTATGTTTTAGCTTTTTTTGTCTATTATTTCAATTCAAAAGGAAATTTTTCTCGTATCGGGTTTAGATTATGCTAATTACTCTAAATCGCCCCCCCCCCCCCTCCCCCCTCAAATAAATCCTGGATCCGCCCCTGCCCTAAAGCGCTGATTTTGAAGAAAATGTTTAATAAATTATTAATGTTCGGCTGCTATGCGACTTTTTAAATATAAATACATACTTGCAGCATTTTTCGGATTTGTTATTTTCGCAAAACTCTAATTTAGTATTCTATATTTAAAAAGCTCGTAATTGATCGGGCGATTTCGGCGTTTTGGCAAGCTATGTCGTATATTAGCCGTGACGTCAAGTTCGCTGATTATCCGTTTTAGAGCGTCACTAGGTAAGTTTTCCTAATAACTAGTTCTGGAGTGTCAAAAAACATAAATCTACGTCACTAGATATTTCAGTTGTTGGAAGTTTGTTGCATTTTGAACGACCTTGAAGACGCGCACGACCAACTAAAAAGAAGTTCGCCATGGAAGCCGCGTAATAATTTTGTATTGAATGTCATTGAATGTCACCTGTCAAACGTGTATGACGAACCTTAACCACTGTTGCCAACCTCTGGAAAATTTGGGAATTTTTTGGAATAAAAATAGATTTTTTTCTGTTAGGTTATAAGTATTGAGATTGTTTTTTAATTTGCAAAAACTTAAAATTTTAGGATTTTTCATGTGCAATAATGCAAGTAATAAATTATCATAGAAGGATCATCCTTAACGAAGACGTGAACCGCCAGGGGGCGTTACTAACCGAAGCTAATTTTCGTTTATTTGGAAGAGAGCGTTTCCGGACTGTATTATTTTGTTAATGTTGAATACAAATTATAGATTAAACGCGCCCATTAATAATGTTTTACTTTGTGTATCAATTGATAAGTATCTGGAAAATTAATTTTAATTATTTTTTATCTATATTTCTGTATGCTTTTTGTGTGTTAATTTAAGTTAGAAAAACATAAAATTTTAATAAAAGGATTTAAACATAAAGTAGGATTTTTTTACGGATGGCGTTACGTCATAACGCAAAATCTGCTGAACTAGCATTTATTGTCAGTGGCGTAACAATTTAAAAGTAATTGATGTATCAAACTATAGTTAGATGAAAATAATGTGAAAATAATTTATCAATAGATACGACAATTTTGTAAAATTCTTTTAGCAGTATAACATGTAATTATAGTACAGGGTGAGCACGTATAACATTTTTTTGTGTTACAGAAAATGGAAAGTATAAGAGTGTGTAGATATTTGAAAATATTTTTTACGGGCGTACACTGGGAATTAATTATTCTACAGGGGATAATCCATTTGGGTTCTTCTGGTAATAAAAGCCAGAAGTATCTCGCCTGATCTCCCAAATCGATATGGGCAGTGGTCATTCTCAACCAAATAAGGGCTCATTTACATACGAAACGTTTTAAACGACGAATCTCTGCAGCCATTGCTATCTTATCCCCGGCCTCAATTAATAAATATGCGTGGTTATCCTGACATCATTTACATCACATGACTTCAGTTAAGTGTTCTTAAATGAAAAAGGTCGTAACAATAACGTTTTCATTATTGGGGTCAAAGTTGAACCCATTCTGCCCGGCGAATGTGTGGATGGACCGAGCAACAAAAATTTAAACGCTTCGTTTGCGTCACTTGATTGTCGAAATTGAAGGGACTCGTGTGGACTGGAATGTTGCCAATTATGGGCATAACATGTCAGAATATTAAAATTAAGGCTTCCATAGATCTTTGTGTTGATGAATATGGCAATGAATGAAACTTATTGAGATTTCCCAGGGGCGTTCCTCACGGGAGTCCATAAAAATGTTTTAGTTTTAGGTTAGGGGGAGTGTTTTTCTATGGATTTCTTCTGGGTTACCTTCAATTGAGATACCGAAAGAATACCCAAAAACCCCCTAAAATTTGAGAAAATCCTCTAATCTATAACCCTGCATTGCAATAATATAATTTTAAATATTATTAAAAACTATTTAATACCGTTTTCATTAATTTATAAGCCATATACCACCATTTCCCAAAAAAAAACATTATGATACGTTTTTAGGTTCCACAAGAATGCCTCACTGGCAGGTAGAAGATTACGGAGATATTCATCAGGACATCGACAGTTCCCTAAATATCGAATCGGATTTGTCAGCTAGTCCGTATGCCAGGTAATATAATAATTAATATTTATCAAAATAGGTGTACTTTAAGTTAGTTTTTCCTAACATGAAATATAAAATAGCTGAGGGGATGGGACATAATGGTGAATCACCTTAGCCAACCATGTAACTCGCGGTTAAGGGTGTAGAAATATATTTTTAACTACACCACTGGTATTGTCTAGCTGTCAGTGTTGCCACCCCTCCTCAGATCGGTGACATATAACATCCCTAAATTGGGACCTGAAAATTCCCCAGAAAAAATCATAGGTAAATTTTGCAACTTATACTTATATAAAGTGGAAAAACCTGAAGTAAAATTTTAGCAAATATTTGAAATTATTGGTATAAAAAAATCAAACCGCGAAGAGAATCTTTCCCCTAATCGTGATAGGGCCCCAACTAATCAAATACGAAATTACGTCGGACGGCCAGTAGCGGCTCGTTCCAAAATATATTTAACGTAGCTCGGTGTCATTTTGTAATTATTTAACAACTCGTGCACTGCATTCCCTCTAAAATTCCTTAGCTTGACAACACTGAACTATACCATACCTGTTTCAGTTTGATTCCCTTTACCGAAGGTCGATATTCTCGGTAAACCGATAATTACAGCAGGAATATTATAAACCAATTATTAACACATTTTATAAGCTCCCACGGCTAACAACAATGTAATTTAAGCCTTGTGAACCTCGTTTAGAGTTAATTGAAATAAAAGAGAAAATATTGCTCATGATGATTTTGATTTATGTCAAACTGGTAATTTAAATAAACTGCTGAATAATTCAAGCCGACCAAGCGAATGCTTAGATTAAAATATATGTATAATAAAATTAAAATGTAAATTCGCTTGTCCAGCAGTTTACTTGTATGATGATGTCCTAAACACCAGTTTTCCACGCTTCATGATGCAAGTAGGTCATTTTTTCAAATCATTTAGACAAATATTAGCGATAGGTAATGAAATTCCACAATGGTGTTTCTCATGTAAAAGTAAATATTTGAATCAACAGTTGTATAATAGAATATTTGGAATCGCTATTACCTGTTGCATGGTTGTTGGCCCCTGACCTAGCTCTTAGCCATATATTTTAAAATTATAGGCTGAAAGAGAATTGTTTTGATGAAAGGTTCAGCTGTTTTGCTCTACAAAATTTGCCTTCAAGTGAAATTGAGTCTCATCTATTGTATACGGGGGAGCCTGTAAACCCTAGAGAGCGCGTTCCCAGGTGGCGGATAGGGGAATGCTTCCCACATATGGGTGGTAGGAGGGAAATCGAGCCAAAACCTTCCAAACCCATGTTATGTTATGTTGAGTCTTAAAACTACATTACCCCAGGCGAGTAGAGTGAGAAACTCAGAATCTCGCACTGATAAGTCAGTCCGCCTCGTGGATTCTGGGGGAGGCAATAACTCAATACACCGAAACAAAGATTCTATCCCACAAAATCTAATCCGTGTCCCAATTTACAACAGTGAACGATGAGAACAGTTGAACATCTTGAAATTCTGGAGGAGAGCTGGGAAATGTAAAATGGGATATACTTGGCCTAAGCGAGACCAGACTACAAGGAGAGAATGCAACTACCCTTAAATCAGGACATTTGCTGTATCAGAGAAATGCCGATGTGGACTCTCATCTTGGTGGCGTAGCGATCCTAATTAACAAAAAACTAAAACTAAAACACCTAGTTACCAATAGAGTGATTTACATAATGTTAAAAATCAACAAAAGATACTCCCTACAAATAATTCAAGTGTATGCTCCGACAAGCTATTCAGAAGACCATGAAGCCGAACAATTCTCTGAGGACATAACAACAGCTCAAAGATTGGGAAACGCTAAGTTTTCCATAATCATAGGAGACTTCAATGCCAAAATTGGCCCAAGAACAGAGAATGATCCTCCAAATATAGAAAATTTTGGATTAGGAAATAGGAATATCAGAGGTGAAATGTTACTGAATTACTTCCAGCCTCCATACCTTCTATAAGAAATCTTCCCAAAGAAAGTGGACCTGGAGAAGTCCAGATGGCCAAGCTAAAAATGAAATCGACTATATAATTTCCAACAGGCGTGAAATATGCCTGAACGTAGACGTGCTGAATAATTGCAATACAGGAAGTGACCACAGATTGGTTCGAGCAGATATTGTAATCAACGCTAAACTTGAGAGGCGAAAGCTTGTACAAAAAAAGACTTACCCAACTACGGAAACCCTAAAGGGAAATGAACCAAATATCAAACACCTTAGAAGCAAGATTGAAACCGGTAAGCAACCTAGAGAAAATAGACCTGACCCAGTTCAGCCCTAAAACTTTGGGGCTACTAGATCAGAGAAGAAAAACAAACAGAGATTCCAACGAATATAGGGAGTTGTGCAGAACAATAAACAAGGAAACTCGAAAAGACCTAAGGAACCATAACAGCCAGCTAGTACAAAGAGTAATAGAAAGTCTAATATGAAAGTACTCAAGAAAAAATTGTTCAAAATTAAAAATGAAATGGGGGCATTGGTTACGAATAAGCAGGGAATTATTTGTGCAATTCAGAGCTTCTACAAAGATCTGTACAGCTCGACTATACCAAAACCAGAAACGAAAAGACATAAAATTCCAAATGTCGGCTCAGAAGAGATTCCCGAAATAACGAGGGCAGAGATACGAAAGGCGCTAAAACAAATGAAGAACGGAAAAGCCCCAGGAGGAGACCGCATCACCGCTGAAATGCTAAAAAGGGAGGGGCTACTCTGGAAAAGCCACTTTGCGTCTTGTTGAATAGATGCATCGGCGAGGAAAGATTCCCTGAATCCTGGCAAAATGCCGAGGTTATCCTGGTTTTTAAAAAAGGGGATAATACTAACATCGCCAACTATCGACCCATTAGTCTCCTCTGTCCCACATGCATAAACTCCTGTCTGAAGTTTTGACGAGCCGCCTAACGAATAAACTAGATTTTTACCAACCAGTGGAACAGGCGGGATTTAGGAAAGGGTTCAGTATGATCGGTCATTTGCAAATAATTCGGAGTTTGATAGAGAAATGCACAAAGTATAACATCCCTATAAACCTGGCATTCGTCGACTATGAAAAGGCTTTCGACTCTGTTGAAACTTGGGCGATCTTGAGAGCAATGGACAACGCGAGAATAGATACGAGATACTCGAAACTTATAGAAAGTATCTATAAAAACGCTACAATACAAGTTGTCATTGATGAAGGCATGTGGACAGATAAAAATCAAGCTGGGAAAAGGGGTACGTCAAGGAGGCACATATCACCAAAGCTGTTTACTTTAGCGATGTAAGACACCTTTAAAAATCTGTTATGGCAGGTATAAATATAGATGGAGTCGTGGTATAAGGTATAAATATAGATGATACCGTGGTTATTAGTAGTGACGCCAATGAGCTGAGGTCCATGTGAGAAGAACTACAAGCAGCATCAAAGCAGATTGGACTTAAAATGAATTTGGGGAAAACAAAAATAATTACCCATCAGGATGTTAGAGTCAGCATAGAAGGGAAATTTCTTGAGATTTTCGACGAATATGTATATTTAGGCCACACCATCAGGCTGGAAAAACAAAATTAAGCAGCGGAAATATCTAGAAGGATAGGATTGAGTTGGACAGCATTCGGCAAACTGGGATACATTCTAAAATCCCAGAGCATTTCTATCAATCTTAAAAGGAAAGTATATGATTCCTGCATTCTACCAGTAACAACTTATGGTATGGAAACAGTAACTCTCACGGAGAAAAGTGGAGATAGGCTCAGAATAACACAAAGAGCTTGATAGATCACGTAAGAAGTTGTGAGATTAGAGGGAGAACAAAGGTTGTCGATGTCCTCAAACGAATAGCACAGCAAAAGTGGCGATGGGCAGGTCATGTGGCAAGGCAGGATCATTCCAATTCCAAATGGACAAAGAGAGTAATAGATTGGCGTCCCAGAACATCGAAGAGAAGCGTGGGAAGGCCCTCAAAACGATGGCGGGATGACTTCCAAAGGATAGCAGGAAGGAGATGGATGCAGACTGCCAGGAACAGACAAGCGTGGAGATCATTGGAAGAGGCCTACATTCAGGAGTGGATGAACATAGGCTGAGAAGAAGAAGAAGAAGAATTGCTAAAATAAAGATGGCAGTTAATTGTTTTTTCTACTGTTGGAAATTACACAAACGTTCACTTGTATAGCATATTGTATATAGTGCAAATACACATGCAGGCGGGCACTTAAAAATTTTAAAATCCGACGCCCCATCATCAACCGATTTTTTACATAATCTCTTACAGTTTCCGAGATCTCGATGACAAAGTTCCAATTTTGTAAATTGATAAATTACTCACTAAGCATTCGAAATATCACGGTGTATACAGGGTTTCTCACGGTGGATGGTACCTTAGACGTTTCTGGAGAACCACTAAACGGATCATTCTGAAAATTTGGTCGTTTACATAGGTCCGTGAAGTTAGCCCCCAAAGTATGGTTTTTTTTTTCATGAAAATTTCAGGATGGTTAGTGCTTCGTTAGTGCTTCAAAAAGTTTCGTTAGTGCTTCATTTGTTTTCGAGATATTCAATTTAATTTTATTTCAAGGTCAGCCCCCAAAGTGTTTAGGATTGGGTCA
>JAEQML010064996.1:0-21471 GCA_016904865.1 Pissodes strobi | reverse complement strand
AATTGGCCGGAAGTGACTTGTAGAAGTGCTTTCCGGATACGTTTTTAAATAGCTCCGAAAAGTGGTGATTTTTGCACTTGGGTCACTTAAATTATATACTAAACCTAACCAAAAGAAATACGGAATACAATACTGTGTACGACCCTATTTAGGCTTGCTTTGTTAACACCTATAAGGCGGAATTGATTTTCAAGCTACCAGTTTTTAAAAATTAATTATTGTAATGTATATTTTTGATCATTAACCTGGCTCAAAACGTGTCATCAGTATTATTCACATTTAGGATGTTTTAATAATGTATAATAAAATATACAGGCAGCTTGGGGGACAAGGGACTAATGCTATATGAATTCCGAGAAAGGGAAACTGATCCCAAGGGAGACCGACACAAATTGGAGCCACGCAAGGGGAGAACGGTCATTTTATTGCAAAACATTTTTTAGGACGTTCACTCCCGGTGGAATCAATTTGAAACTGAATAGTTTTTATTTTGTAGGTCATTTGCAAGCCGTCATATTCGCGTCCAAATTTAATCATAATTTGAGATATACATTTGAAGGTATAAACTTGAGGTCATGATATTAAATCTCAATTGTTAAAATAGTCCTTAATAGAGTATCGCCCAAAAAGTATGCAATATATGGAACTTATTGTTTTCCCAATATAATTAATTCATAACAAAAATTGGTTATACTAATTGGCCTTTAAAAATTTAGCTGCCAGGTGTGACGCTGAGGTTGGTTATCTTCAAGCTACGAGTTTTTTTTTTTAAATTACTTCTGGTGTATAATTTTCAGTAGCCTGGCTCAAAAAGTATCATCGGTGTTATTCATTTTTGGGATAATGTGTTGTTTGGAATAATATAAAAGAAAATGCAGAAAGCTTAAGGGCCTAATGCTGTATGAATTGCGAGAAAGGAAATTGATCTCGAGGGAGACCGACACACAAATTGGAGTCACGCTGGTCACTCCTCTGTATGGAGTCCAATATGTTGAGCAAGTGTTTGGGTGCCGAGCTCCACACATGTGAACATTATTCAAGAGAAGGTCTTAGCTGGGCCTTATAGAGCAGTAAGAGCTGATGTGGTGTATACAACTGTTTTGCTCAATAGAGAACTCCTAGCTTTTATGTTGCTGCCTTGGCGATTTCGGTGACGTGATTACGCCAAGATATGTTTTCTACGTTGATGCCCAGCAAGCTTATGGATGAGGCCAGAGTCAGTGTTTATCCTGTCATTGATAAGTCAGATCCTGCGATGTTTATTAATTTTGAGAAGACAGCTGCTTGAGTCTTTCCTGGGCTAAACTGGACATTGTTTTCTTAACACCATTCCACGATGGCGTTCATATCCTCATCATTGATGGCAGTAATCTGATTTTCTCGCTCGCGTTGGGAACGAGCAGCTGTCATTGGAGTCCGCGACATGAATGAGGACATAAGAGTGCTGTCGTCTGGAAAGCTGTAAATAGAATTGTTTGTCCTGTCTAAGAGATCGTCGATATAGAGCAGGAAGAGTGTGGGAGATACCATACACCCTTGAGTAACTCCGGTATTGATTTTAAATTCCTCCGAGAGATGTCCATCAATACCAACTCGGATGCTTCGATCCCTTTAGAAATTGAAAAGCCATAGAAGAAGTGCTGGTGGTAGTTCAATTTACCTAACAATCTGTCATGCCACACCCTCTCAAATGCTTTGGATATGTCGAGAGCCACTGCACGAGATTCGCCGTAGCTCTCCACGGCTTTGGTCCACGGGTAGGTCACGTAAGTCAGGAGATCTCCCGTTGATCTGTGCTTGCGGAAGCCAGCTTATGATGCCTGCAAATTCGAGATATGTTAAGAGCTATTCGTTGATAGTTTCTCCATGCCTTTGGACATGATGGGAACAAACTTTAGATAAACTACTAAAATATGATGATAATACCTTCTGATTTACCAAATTGCGAATCGTCTTTTCTGTACACCATTTGTCATATTTGGCTAAGACAATCTCGTATTTTGACTTGGATTAGCAAAGTGTATTATTTTTGATTTTTTATTCATGACAGTATTGCGGATACCAAGAAGACGAAGCGTTTACACCCAATCAAGTTCTGATTTTTCCCAATAAATGACGATACATTTTTAATTTTAATTACCGTTTATATCCCCTTTTTAAGGGTGTAGATATAAATTTGTACAATATACGTGTGATATTGCTTTATTAACGTACTTATGCATACTCAGCTCGGGCTGCGTACGCAATTTTCATATGCGTACTAATATTTTACTTATATCGTAAATAACTATTATACATTCGTCAATCCAAATTACTTTGGTAAATCTGGGGTCAAACCAGCAAACTCCTGCACCATCTCTCAGTTTGTTTGATACACGCAATCAGCATGTAATTTTGATAATCCTTACTTTCAACTTTTGTATCGATTTTTAGCATATCCTTAAGTAAAAACAAATCTACTTTTCTTGCTGTTATAATATATAAGGTTTGGTTCGATTAATATTTGGTAATCGATTTTCTGAAATGTTTATCATTACTCAAACTTTTGTTGTAAAACAATTCGTGTGTTTCGTAAACCGAAAAAATATCTCGTGAACCTAAAAGTGTAATGAACTATGCTGGTGCGCGTTCCCCCTCGCTGATTTTTACCAACTCAAAACGGTACCTGTAAGTACATTGTCTTCTTTTGTGAACTCTTCCAAGGCTAAATACCTAACCATTGAAACAATGAAGCGTTTTGTTCGACATTTAAGAACGTCGACTCGCTGTTGTAATTTGTTCAATGGATGGAAATTAGGAGTTTGAAATGGTCTTGAGGTCAGCTGATATTTCTGTGCGTAATTTTTAGTGAGTTTAGTTAGTTTGAGGGAACAATTTCAACGTCAGAGTGAAGTTGCTCGTAAGGTACAGACAAGGGCAAATTACTATTATTGATCCTGCTCGCCCAGTTTGTGATGGTCATTTATAATTATTATTAATAAAGATCAGATACCTTAAGAACGAAGGTTCTTTTGTACCTTAATTCGTTCTAGATAAAGCTTGGACATATTATGTTATATTAATTTTCAACAATGTTTTATTAAAATTTAATTAAACAGCTACATTCCACAACTAATTGATTTTTACCGTATAAATCGATAATCATTATGAAATCACACATTTTCTGATAAATGCACTTATGTAATTAATGGTTGGCAGTATAATTTATGTGTAATGGGTTACGCATGTTCCAATAATTGATATGTTTTAAAGCGACACCTTTATTTAAATGACCTCTTGGTTCCACAAGAGTGGTTCCTATATTGGTAACTGTTACAATTAATTAGTGTACAGAACGTCAGGCTGAATAAAATTAGGAGATGAAAAAGAAAACAATGGGCGTTGAAGTCAGAGAAACAAGCAGTTATAAGAATCGAAGAAATAGATAATTATATCATGAAGGATAAGAAAATTTCCATTGAAAATAAGAAGATGATGGTTCCAGTTTTGACATTTATGATGATGAATACATAAAAGAGAGTTATAATTATAGTTGGATATATAAATTTTTAAATCCCGTGTACAACATGTGCCCCCCATACAGTATCCGCAAGATGGTGCGAAGTTCCACCGTGGAAGTGGACTGATGGTTAAAGCAGATGGTTTATAAATTTATTGTTTATGTTGTAGGCGCTCTAGTAGTTCAGTGATTTAATGGTGGACCTCCGAGTTTCAGAATGAGTTTTATTGTCTTCGTTTAAAGCAGAATTTGTCTATGCTTTTTTTATAATCTTTTGATTTTATGGTGATAGCGGCGGATTTTATTCACGGTCTTGTTATAATAACAGAAAGCAAGGAATTACGTATTCTATTCATATTTAAATAGCAACCCCATTGTGAAGAATATAAAAAATACCGATAAAATTCCCTAAGTAGCTAATAGTATTCTCCGAAACCTGATTCGTCTTTCTGTCCGTAAAAAAAGAGAATAACCGATCGGGTAACCCCATTTATTTATGACTTCACCCCGACGACGATGATGGGGTTGGATTCAAATTTCTTTTTGTCGGACATCGCCTCGTCCGGTGCACGGTGCCGCACCTTCGTTTGATAAATGGTTTTCCTGACGATGGAAAACGTCCGCAGTTTTGTATTTATAGGCGCCATTTTGAGGGTGTGTTGTCCGCCGTCGTCGCTGCTGCGAAATTAGAGTGGGTTCCGTTTTGGCTTATACGTACTTTTAAAAATGACCGCTTCGCTAATAAACTTCCTGCTGTTTTACTTTTGAGACTAGATTATAATTGATAGATTGAAGAGATTTGATTATTGGCTTAGTGCGAGTGAGAGAGTACTAAATTAACATTTCAAGGGCCAAAAAGGTACAAAATGTCCACTGTCATGGGCGTTCCGTAACTTTTTGCCTGCTTTGGTGGGATTAAATTTATTCGTCAGATATTACCTACTGTCCTAAACTAAGATATAAATATTTACCGCAGCCTGACTAAATCAGTTTTTTGCCTGTATATAGAGCTTAAAAGTGTTATATATATAAAAAAATTGTTTTGTTTCTTATTACTTACAATATAGGTTTCATTAACGACGTTAACATCAGAAATGGATGAATAACCTGTCAGGATTCCCACCAATTAAAAGAGTATCCAAAACTGGTTTGTTTGTCAATGAAAAGCTAATCATACTCAATGTATACAAGGCGATCGAACATCAAAAAATTACAAGTAGTATCGGCAGTGAAGTGGAAGTGTGTTCTAAAATGACTGGAAATGGCAAATCAACCATATACAGGTTTTTACGTGAAGAAAAATGTGGTGTCGTAAAAGAACACAAACCATCTTCAGGAAGACCTTTGATGTCTGTTGCTGACGATGAGAAAAAAGCCTCAAGACTCAAATAAAGAAATCGCTACTTTCGATAAAATACTGTCTGCTTTGAAAGAAGACCAAAATATATCAGTATTAGGAAGTAAGAAGTTATGGAAAACTCTTGATGAAATGATCTTCACATGGAAGATGCAGAATAGAAAATTTCTACTGATGGAAACAGTTGAAGTCATTTGTTGGAGAAGGAATTAATTCGCCAATCAAAATATAATAACCTATTATTTCAACGAAACGGGGCCGAATGAAGAATATACCGTTGGAAAAATAGGGCAGGATAAAAATGTCGCTTCTTCTCGTCATAGAAGGTCTAAGTACTGGAATAAACGCTCCCACAGGAAAAGGATCAAGATTGATTATTACACATATTGGTAATGTTTATGGCTCTGTACAAAATGTATTATTAGTATTTCGGTCAAAACCTACTACCCCGAAAGAATCTTTTGAACAAAATTCCACCTTACTCAGTAATACGAGTAGTAATGGATAATGCTAGTTGCCATTCGAGAAAATGTGTGGAAATTCCTACGAGAGCGGGGCAAAAATCGAAAATTATACAGTGGATTTCATAAAAACACATCAAGTTCGAGGAGAATATGGTTAAAAAATAATTACTTGCAATTTTACATTACATAAAATATGTTACCGCAGACCTGTTTTACAAATATTTTCATGGCAGATGTTCCCAGGATTTGGCCCGCCTTATCCCGCTCACAGCAACGCTTGTCAGACAGTAACGACAGACGGCAAGAGCGCACCCGTGTATCCCCCTACTTAAACCCAAGAGCTATTCAAGAACTGCGCCAATCAACCTTTTTTCTCCCACATCGCTCGTCGAGTACCATAAGATCTCCTTTAGTGTGTGGGAGCTGCGACAAAAAGAAAACGGAATATCACAATACTTCCACTTCCGCCCTCCACTACGAGTTGTACCCTATAGGTAGAGTTAATATCGCCTCAAGTAAACAGATACGTTGCAAGAAAGAATAGTTCTTACAAAATTAAAACAAGTAAACGCAGAGAAATTGCGTAATTGCATAAACCACGCAGTTAAAGAAGAAAAAAAAATGTAGGAATTAGATCAATTCATCGGCAAGGCAACGGAACCATCTGGAATCTGGATGAAAGTGACAATTCTTCAGATACAGAACTATTTTCTGACGATTGACTGAAAATCTTTATAATAAATAAATATGCATTATAAGTTTATTTATATAATCTATTATATTATGTCAATATTGTTCTAACAATAATTGCTCTAGCATACGATGTGCTATTGTTATAAAGTATGTATATAGATAAAAGAATAAATAAATTTCTCTTTTTTACATAAATATCTCATGAGTCCCAAGTGCACCGCGTTGTTGTGAAAATATCAATATTATTCAAGGGTTCCAGGATGGGTCGCTATTGCATACCATCTCTGGTCTTGTCTTGTTAAACCCCCTTGTAAGGGGATGGGAGGGCACTGCTACGAGGCAACTTGCCAGCACGACTACCGTCCGGGCTTAACTAGAGCTGGGGCCACCCTCCCAGATAGATTCCCTTGTTGGAAGATGGTACTATTCGGAAGCGACCGTAACCTTGTCTGGTTCTAAACCATGTCACGGCCGCCGACTTTAACAAAAGCTAAAAGTTTTGAACAGCACAGATCAAACTGGTGAAAAACTTATGAACGGCACAGACAAAATGATCCAACGGGAACATCCGGTTCCCCCCGGCCTGGGTCCCGCCGTGAATGGCGATTTCTTTTTGGCTAGGACGATTCTTCCTCGGGAACTCTGAACGTTTACCACGTGTCGCCCAATGGCCTGTGCCAATGGCGCCAAAAGAGCCGCTACGGGACAAGGTTCATAGAGAGGTTAGGTTGCCTGGTAACTTTAGACCAATAAGAGGATTGCGCGGGAATACGTCATATGTTTGCCAGATTTGAATATAACCCATCACGTCGTATAGGAATTGGTTGAATAATTGTCATAATTTTGATTATTTTTTAATTTCTGCTTTTGGTATACTAGTTTTAATGAGTATCTTTGTAACTTTAAACCTTCTGACCTGTAATTATTTGTTTGTTAATATTACTTTTGCTTAATTCTCTAGTATTAAGACCTAGTTTCTAAGTACGGCTTTGTCAACAGCTCCTATTTTTATGATATTAAAACTATTTTTTGACTTGACTTGAATTGCAGTTTTTAAACTTCTTATTAAAGACATTTAGAAAGAAATTAAAGATCTTCATATACAAGAAATTTTATGTCTTTTTAATCAGAGTAGGTATAATTTTTTAATAATTGAATTGCATGCAGCAAGATATAATATAAGGAGAGGGAAAAGGTAGTAATTTTATCCAGTCAAAAAAGCAGGAAATTAAATACATTTATTTACTCATTTATTCAGTAGGCAATCCTAGTAGAAAATGTAGTTACATCAATTAACTCTAATCCTATTTCTACACAAAATATTAAGTAGTTTTAAGTCAACTTTCTCAAATGCTACAATATCAATATTACATATATACTGTATACATATTAAAAATGGGCATTTACATCACATACAAACAATCTTAAAAAAGATGATCACAATTTAAAATTTGACTGGCCTATCGGGAACTAAAAATATGTTTTCTTTTAAATGTTTTGAAGCCAATAACCGTTCCAGCGTTTTTTATATATTTCAGATATTTTAATAAATTCATTTAGACCCTTGTAAAAAACAGACACCATGATAGAGCTGTATATTGTTCTAGTTATATTATACTGGCATCTGTTTCTTGTAAAGTAATTGTAGATTTCTGTTCTTAGTGCTAAAACTCATTAAAATAATTTGGCATTAATCCTTTTATCAATGTATAAATAAATGCCATAATATGAAAATAAGCGAGTTGTTTTATTGAGAACCATTTAAGTAGCTTCAACATTACCGTAATTGGAGTATATCTTAAAACCAATCTCATTCCCTGGTTTAAGAACACTTCCAAAGATCCTACTCTTATGTTTATTAGACATCAAATACAAAATACTGGCACAATATTCAAAATGTGGTTACACTATCGCTTTAAATAATGTAATCCGAGCATACAAAGTTAAATTTTTGGTAGCCCTAGCAAAAAAGAATAACCTTCTAATTCCTCTTTAAGAAAGCGAATTATCAAATTGAAAACCCAGATCTTTTACAATAATTACCCACTGTATAGGTTTCTTATCTAAAAGTAATCCATAATTTTTCAGATTGATATTTTTAAGTTTATTATTTGTTCTTATTAATATTACTTTTGTTTTTTCACTATTTAATTTAAGTTTATTAATTGTTGTAAATAAAATAAGACATGTTAAAATTACTCGGAAAATATTAAGTATATATTGTTATTCAGTGTGGTTTCTTTGCGTTAATTTCAGTTTTAGAATTTAACATAGAATAAATCATTTGCCTAAATAATTAATTTATAATTTTTTTCATTTTTTTCACATTTTTTCGTAATGCATCAGACGCCTTCCTTTTTTCTGTCTGTTTTTCTTCTCGCTTTATATTTAGAAATTTAATTCGTACAAATACTCGCTGTCTACTAAATGAAGTAGCTAGTTCTTTTGGAACATCTACTTTTTCCTGAATATATTCTGTTGTTTTCTTGACAACGTCTTTTTTAAATCCGAAATTATCCTTATGTATTTTAAAAAAGTATTTATCCATTTTAGACACTTGTTCGAGCCACATTTCAGAGGGCTGGATCAAACCTCCAAAAGATAAATTTTGAATCCATGATGGTATTTTGCAATAATCGTGTGGATTTGTATCTTCACCAGCCTTATATGTATGTTTTCCCAAGTCAGGGTACTTCGCCTTATGTTTTTTTGCTAGGTAACCGGCAATATATGCTAATCCATCCTTTTCAGATTCTTCTTTCAAACCGTCTTTAGAAGTGACACTACCAGATGATGTGCTGTCGGTGTCTATTTTGTCTTCACTCATAGTTTCCTGATATTCTTCTTCGACTTCTATGTTACCCAGTTTTGCCTGCTTTAACACACTTGCCAGAAGGTATTCTTCATCCACTAGCCCTGGAGAGCTGTGCACATTGGAATGAGCTGTCACCAAACCGGGATTCTTGCCGAGTAAGATCATCCTTATTCTGTACACCGCATTTAGAGGGGAAGGGTGGTCATGTAGTCCCCCACGAGTTCTAATCTGAAAATAAAAAATAAAAATTTGGCAGCTGTTAAATGAATAAAAGTGGTTGGTAACCTTACTTGACAAAAGAAGTTTTCTAGACAGTCTTGATTAAGCTTATAGGTTAAAATATATTGTATGCCATATTCTTGTTTCATTAAAGCATATAACCCTTTCAAAGATTTTGTCGACATTATTATTCCTCGCTGAAACATCTGTATGCTTTTTTTGCCTATGCATGTCATTCCTTCAATGGTAGATATCATTTGGTCTAAAACATCATTTTGTAGCTCCAAGTTTATGCCAAATGGTTTTTTTGTCGGAATGGAGCTGGACATAGAATAGGAATTCATTACGTCAAACCAGTTATTGACCAGCTGGAAAAATTCACCAGTTTTGGCTGAAGCTGTTTTGTCTTCTCCAGGTAGATAGTGCTTTAATGCTGTCGCAGTTGTATTAGAGAACAGCTGGGCTGCTAATTTAACATTCTGCCTCTGTGCTCGTTCACAATTTAGATGAAGAGGACTTAATTTATAGCAGGCATTGATTTCAGATCTTGTACTCTCCAATAAAGTTTTTACAGGATCCTTATTAATGACTGTGTTGTCTTTTAAAATAAATCCTGTATCTAAAAACCAGTTTCTTAACAGCTTTAGAACATGGGGAACATCGGCAAAGAAGTAAACTGGTTTTTTAGTATGTGGATGCTCAGAAAACGATTTCTTCTCGCTGATTCCCATTACTTTCCACAATCCTTGGTTTCCACCACCACAATCAGAAGTACATGCCACAACATTATAGTTTATATTATGTAAACGACTAATCGCACCTTCCAGTAGTTCCTTAGTCATTTTTTGGTCAAAACCAATATATATTATTTGTTTCCAGTTATCAAATAATCCTCGAGCCATAATCACATGAAAAAAAAAAATGTTTATGTAATCTTACAGCTTAGAACTTATTACAAATGGAAGAAAAATTAAAGAAATATTGGTTTTAAACCTACTTGCATATAAGAGTAGGGTCCCATTACTTCATCTTGTTTTTGGTGGTACTCATAGAGAGAACAAACTTTTATTTCATCATATGATAGAACAGTTGCTTTAAACCGTTGGGACTTGGTCTTTCCTACTGTTTCCATGACACACAAAATATTCTCGAGTATCCCATCCATTAAACTAATGTTAGCGGCCCATTGCTGCAATGTTGACAAGCCAGGTAAAGGATAATGCAGAGTGTTTCTTAGGTATGTATATGCCCTCTTCCCAAAGTACCTAACAAATAATTTTAATTACAATTAAGAGATAAAATAGTATTAGACAGAAAAAATAAAATTATTACTTAATAAAATATTTAGTAAAATACATACCTTAGAGTAAACGCTTTAGACAATTCTTCTTGTGTCCAACGAGCCTTGGTTTTTTTCTTTAAAACAATTTCTACTTGATTAGAAGATAAAAAAATCTTTGAAAGCATTTTTCACTCGATCTTCAAATTCAGTGCCATCTTTTTTTAATTGTTTCTCTAAATCACCAATATGTTTCTGTAATATGGTTTGCTCATTCTCATATTTTTCTATTTTCTCCTTAAACATTAAATTTTCTTGCTGCAGTTCCTCAAATTTTCTTTTCAACACATCAAATTCGCTTTCTTTACTTGACGAGGGTACTTGAGACAAGTCAAAGTCAACAGTTCGTTCAATAGCTGTTTCAGCAGATTCTAAGGGTTTTACATTAGTGCTAATTAGACTTTTGACTACAGCTTGGCTTTGTTTATGTTTAAGTCTCTTTGATCTTTCACTTTCCTGTGTTTCTTTATCACTAAGAAGGTGTAGTGAGGGAATAACTGAAAACAATAGTTGACTAAATACATAGTAAGAATACTAACACGAAAATAATAATGAAAAATTTAGAATACTATGTTTATTTACTACTGTTATACCATAAACTAGAAGATTTAATGTAAGTATAGGTATATATGTAAGTACCATTTTTTTTTAGACGCTTTGGTTGTGTGTTTAACAGTCTGGCTTGCAATTCATCTTCAAAGTCTTGAGGTGCAAAATGTTTGCTGCAAATCCTCTTATTTACAACATCCCATGCATCCTTACGGTAGCACTTCCTAATCCATTCTTTTCTAATCTTGGGATCGTTGGGAAAAGAAAAAAAAGAAAGCTTTTCTCCCTTTTCCATTGCTTTCTTCGAGTTATTTTTGCATATAGCTACACTACAAACAACCCCGCCCGGCATCTAAAAGACCATTTAAATATTTAGATACTTAATTTAAAAACACAAAGGTGTGGCATTTAGTTATTTCATATTTTAAGAAAAATTCAAGAATTATATGACACAATGCTGACTAGAGTAATAACAAATAATAATCAAAAACATCAATAAAATACGAATACAAACCTTGTAGCTTTAGCTTGACACTTTACTTTCCTCTATCACAAATAGTACTTATTCTAAAATTAAAACAGATAAAATGTACCTATGCAACTAACTAATATCTAATCGATGCTATTAAGCAACAATTAACACTAAAAACACACAAATTTGACTCAAATATTATTTTAAACGTTTAATATCCACAAAACACAATGGCGATCTATAACAAAGTTTAGATTCTGGCAAACATGTGACGTTTCACCCGTCCCTAGCGTTTCTCCCCTCTCGCAGTTACCAGGCAACCTAACCTCTCTATGAACCTTGGCTACGGGACGTGTTCACTCGACCGAAGACGAAGCGGAAGTGACACCAGATACCATCTGTTTTCAGCTGTCTCCAAGTTTAGTTAAGCGCTCTATAAGGGGCATACCTGAATTGTCCATATAAATGTTCCGATAATATGCATACCACCCTGTAAGGGGTTTCCATATTAAATTATGTTTTATTGATCTCTCGTATTAGGAAAT
The DNA here is from genome assembly GCA_016904865.1 of Pissodes strobi. NCBI lineage: Eukaryota > Metazoa > Arthropoda > Insecta > Coleoptera > Curculionidae > Pissodes > Pissodes strobi. Next base: position 9,519 of record JAEQML010064996.1, on the reverse strand, counting down.
AGACTATAATCTATTTGTAAATGCCGCGAAGTTGTAAATTATTGTCCGATAGAATCTTAAAGCTGAAAGTATAGCGGGGGCCAAAACTGAATTGGTTATTTTATCGTAAAGCTACATAATTCTGTTTACTGCATATATACAATTAGGCTTGACACACCCGAATACGGGCGAAACGCAGGTGTACACCATATAATATACAATAGAACTTCATTTACACATCAAAGAATTATGAACTGTACAGATCTTTGAGTTTCAGTAACTTTATTTCTAGAATAATTCTTATGGCTACAATTTTATTACGAATCACTGTCATAGTAAATATTTGAAAAATAAAGTTATCAATGCGTGAATAAACTGGGTGTTAATACAGATTTTCGATCCTACAAGTCACCTTAGTATATTATTGTCATGAATGGATGAATGGTTACTAATAATCAATTTGCTGTACTGTAGTATTCAATTTTTGATTTTGAGGAATAAAAACCTTAGTATATTGTTGTGTCATGAATCGACGAATACTTAATAATTAATTATTTAAAAATAATTTTCTGTACAGTAGTTTTCAATTTTTGGATTTGACGAATAAAAAGGACACGCTTCTATGTGTCTGCTAATGTAATAATGATCAGGGTCGAAGGTTCAATCTAAGCCCCGCCCCCAGTATTTCCCTCCTTGCCCCGTCGCGGAACCTGAAGAAATGCTGGTTAACCGCTCAGGCCTGGTGCCACGTTTCACCCCGTGTGGTCTAAAGTCTGGCGGCTCGCCTTTGTAAACGCTACGTCAAAAGTGCCGACTGAGAGTGGACCTTCTAGTCTCTTGTTAATGTTCGGTGGTATCATATAAATCAAATTCAAAATATGCTTTATTGTCAGAAGAAAATACAAAAAATCTCATTGACAAAGCTGAAATAAACACAACATATAATTATAAATTATTGTAGATACTAACAAAACTAACAAAAATACACTAATACTAACAGAATCAACAAGAAAAGCGCAATGTCACACAAGGCGACATATTAAGAAACTTCTCCAAAAAAATATGCTAAAATGTTTCCTCCAGAAACTCGCAAACCTCATAATAAGCTTTCGAGATCAACAGCCTCTTTACTTGGGATCTAAATCTTTTTTCATTGACGATTTGTCTTACGGCTAAAGGTAAATGATTAAATAGTTGTCTGCTACCAAAAACAATCGATCTCCTAACCAGACTGCTGTGCGGTGCAGGCAATCCAACACTATAAGTTTGTCGAGTATTATAAACATCATTCGAAGTTAAGGTGTGTTTCCATTTTTTAAGGATCATACAAACTGATTCCAAAACAAATAATGAAGGAAGCGTCAGAATTCTATGTGCGATAAACAATTGCCTGCACGAATCTCTTGTTCCAACCCTACATAATAATATGTACCTCAAGGCCCTTTTTTGTAACAAGAATAAACTGTTAAACAGTTTCTTTGAGCAACTGTTTAATCATTTCAAAGAGCATTCTGTAGCTATAAGATTCCATTCATGTACAATACGTTGTCGCAAGTCTTCAAGTGATTCAGGTTGTGTTGCATAAAATTTGGTCTTTAAAAGTCCAGTTGAGGCAAATCTGGGGAACGGGCAGGCCATTCAATAGGTCCTCTCCTCCGAATCCATCGTTCTGGAAATGTTTCATGTAGAAACTGTCTTGCAAATGCCACGTAGTGTGGAGGCACCGCGTCTTGTTGAAAATGATGTATTCGGCACGGTACTGGTTATTTTGCTCATTTATTTGTGTTAAGGCTGGGTCAATGGCATTTTCTAATAAATCTAAATTAAATAGATTTGTCCGTTCAGGTGTCCAGGCAAAAAGAATGGTCCAAGGTTATGATCAACAAAAATTCCAACCAATACCAATAACGGCAGTTATAGCGGTTAATTTCGTCAATTAGGAAGAAGGAACATACACATTCGTGAGAAAAACAAATGTTATAAAGATCATATTGATTTTTAATAATTCGTTCACTAATACGCTATATCATTCGTATTCACTTTCTTATATAGATCTTAATATTAGTGCTACTGCTTCGTTTCATTCAGATTTTTCTCCCCATTTGATTTGAACACCTATTCCATGTTTTGCTGTTTCTAAATTTTCAACTTATCCATTACATACGGTCTCTTGTATATGGAAAAATCTATTAATTGTGCTCTTCTTTTCTGTTTCCAAAGCCATGATCACCTATGCAGATTTCGGTTCCTCTTAGTGCATATTCGTCCTCTACTTGGTGGTTACGTTTTCAGATTCCAAATTAATCTGCTCCAATTTTCTCCTCACTTTACTTGAGTCAATATTAGCCTATATTTATATTCTTTTAATTCTAACGTTATGGCAACTGTTTTATGGTTAATGAATCGTTGAATAGAACCGGCTGATTTTATAGGAACTGGCCTTACAATACGAATTAGCATCAGATTCATAAGTTTGTAAATCCACACTGAACTAACTCAATTTTACAGGAAGTGCAAAATTGACTTTGAGGGTCTGTCTTTGTACAATCAGGTGGGTTTCCAGGAGACGCTCAAATTTCGGCTAGATTCTATGTGATAACGACAGAATCTAGGCAGAAATTATAGTTATTTTATAATCCGAAGCATCTCCCTTGTATTATTTAATTATAAAAGAGTTAATAGTAGGCCGAATGTTTACCTTTAACAAGGCGAGGTTCGAATTGATGTTTGATCCAGATCGAAACTCTTTATGTGAAATAAATTTAAGCTGTTGGTATACGTTTTTATGATCAATTTTCTGTCTCTTGGCTTATTGTTTTGCCCATACGCATCTCATATCCATATTCATTCACAGGCTGTATAGTTTAGCAAAATGAATGACCTTATACATTTCTTATAAAGACTTAGGATTTGCGCGGCATTCTAATTGAAGACACATTGCTTTCCCAAATGTGTTAAAGGATGAATATTTAAAGGGTCCAGTTTTATGGAATCTCTACACTGTTTATTCTTAGTTTAGCATATTAAGCTATTCTAGATTTAAAAAATCGCGACTATGACATTTTATTGATTTGTTCAATGTTGTAACAATTAAACATGAGCTATCATTCAGTGCAATTAAGTTTTAATGCAAGTGTTGATAAGATTAATTTTTCGGAATTCGGTCCGTTTTATAGAGCTATAAAACATGGCAAGTTTTTTCTTTTACAACTTGCCAACAACTTCAATCAAGCTATGTTATCTTTCCACTTTCGGGTTTTTTACGAGCTGCAAATCATAATCGCCTACTCGCCAGGAAATATCAGAGGGCCGGAAATATCGATGATAAAGTAATCTAAATTTTTTTATGATTTTTTTTTATAATTCAAGAGGGTTCAGAAAATTAAAATGAGAGCATATATATTTTAATGTATGCCCTTAAGATGGATAGCGCCAAGACAAAGATTTTTTTTAAAGAGCAGATTCAATATTTCCGAAAATCCCATAAAATCAAAGAAAAAAAGTGTTATTTACTAAATGTCTTCAATACAAAACAGAAGTTTGATCATAATTAATAGAGAATAGAGAAGCTTTCTTAAGGCGGATTTCCACCAAACGGACTCACTTGTGACTAGTTTCGTTTTCAAAAACAGAAACAAAAAACTTGTTTTAGTTTCGAAAACAAACTCGAAACTCGCATTCCATCAAACAGACTGAAAGTAATCTGAATCACGTGTTTTGTTTTGAAATGATTTCTGTGGGTTCCACTAGACGAACAGTTTATCATGCCTTCTCCAGACGATGTTTTATAATGGCGTGCGGGTTTTTTTATAATCGAATCTTTTGAGCGAATGCCAAAGCGAAAGAAACCAAGATACTGGATGAGATCATTTTTAAGGCGACGAATAGATTATGGAACCGCTAAAATAATGGCAGATTTGATAAATGATGACATAGGAATAAATGGAGAACTGAGCTCATCGTTTCATAATTTTGTAAGAATGTCCAATCATGAATTTGAGAACTTGTTAAATGTACTACGGGGACCAAAAATTTGCAAACTGAATACAAATTACAGACCAGTTTGTAGTATAACCAACCCGGGTCTGTTCAACATAGTTGAATGAGATAAGTAAAGTTGTGCTTTGTCTTTATTTTGCCAATGATCGTCAAAATAGATTAAAAAGAAATCAATCCCTACGTTGTGTTATTATATCTTGCCTAAATTTACTTACTCGAAATGCGTCCAACGGTAACAAAATTAGGGAAATTTGAGGGAAAGGTGCGTCATGTAAATTAAAACACAGATCCCTAATACACCTAATTTATTAAAGAAAACGTGCCAAATTATTAGAGAAAAACGTGCCAAACTCAGCTTGCAATTCACGAGGGGAAAGAGTAGGGCAGAGAAACCCTCGATCTAAATTCCTAAACCGAATTATGCTGTATAACCTTAATTAATATAATAATTAATTAAATTACCGTCTCCCGTACCATAATTCGTAGTTCCACACTTGTAACAATACATTTAAGACTGAAGAGATAGCTCTCCGGCCGGGAATCGAACCCGAGTCTCCCGCGTGTCAGATTCGCGGATGTGATAACCACTACACTACCGAAGAGTGGTGTTAGTTAGCCAGACGCCGCTGGAGGGTACTGAGGTCCTGGATTACGGAGGCTACTCAGCTAAAGTTGAAATTAGGGCCAATATCTCTAGAATGATCATTTCATTTATAACTAGGATATTCACCCGTCAGGGTAGGAAAATGTTAGTAATTTCACAAAAGCTCTTATCGCAAAACCCGACTTCAATTTATGACTTGTTTTTCTCTGTTTCTTTCTTTATATCCATATACCTATAGGGTGTCTCAAAGTTGAATGTATAAGGTCTAATGAAATAATATTTTAAATAGGCGGGTTACCTCAAGTTGCTTCTTATTTGATGTCGGTTGTCGCTGACCGTTTCCACCGTGCGAACTCTGTTTACAGAAACACAGACAAAACACCGAAACCTTTTTATCTTTCCGCCTGCCGACGGGACATTTCAGTGTTGACGAAAACAGTCGCCGGCAACACAAAGTCTCCAACATGTTTCTTATTTTGAAAACTCAAGTTTCTGTTTTGTCGAAATCGACAGAGTTGCTGTTTTGTTGTGGTTTTGTCCGTTTGGTAGAAATCCGCCTTTAGATATAAGTGTTTCCCATTACAAGGCCGAGGTTTCGGAATGGTTCTGTAGACCATCGTCAGTTTCAGGAACTGTAACCAAAATTTGATTACTTCAACTTTTAAGTTAAAAATGTAGAGATAATTTCACTACATTTGTTAATAAGAATTTATTTTTTAATATTACGCTAAAAGGCACATTCCTCTGCACGAAATAAACACATTTCTGGATTTCCTACCAAGAGAGTTAAGTCTATCAACTTAAAATAAATAAAACGTGCCTGAAAGGTAAAACTTAAGCCATTCTTTTTTTCAAAAAGTGAACTTTAGCTGAAATAGCAGATGCTTACAAATTATTTTATCGAAAATTTTTAATAATAAAAATCTAATGGTAGCAGATACATGGCTCCAATTCCCTGAAAGACGTCTGTACACATGGCAAGGGCCAGATGAAGCGGAAAAATACTAAATAAATCAGATAGACTATATACTGATAGATAAAAGATATAGAAACAGAATTAAAGGTATGAGAACTCACATTGCCTCTGATCATAACCCGTGGTTGGAAAACTTAAGGTCTGACTGAAGAAAGTTCAGAAAAGAAAACAGACAAGACTCAACATTGAAAAACTAAGAGAACCAGAAACAAAAGAGGAAATAGCACGGATACTGAATGGTAAATGTAAGGAAACTATACAGTAGGAACTAACAGAAACAATAGAAAAACCTTGGCATTCAATTAAAAGCGTGGTGCAGGAAGTACAGGAGAACGAACTGGGAATCCAAGAGTAGAGAGCAAAACAGAAATGGATGACTGAGGATATCTTGCTATTGATGAACGAAAGAGGAAAATGCAAACACAAATATATAGTAGTAAATATAAAGAAGTACACAAAAATATTACAAGATTCATAAAGGAAGCAAGTGAGGACCGGAAGGAGAAACGCTGTCAAAAGCTAGAGCTGCAATGAAAACTGGAATTAAAAACAAAAGCCATCAGCAGCTAAAAACAAAGAAGCAATACACCAAGAAAGAATAGTAATAATATGGACAAGAACTATTTACCCATGTCAGAATAGAACCAGAACCACAGTAAACATATCAAGAAGACGGCTGGTCTTGGCTGAATGACAATTTTTGTATCAGAGGTGAAACACGCAATTATATCAAAGACACGCAAAGACCCAGGGGAGGATAATATATATACTGAGATGCTTAAAATGCTGGATGATGAAGCTTCAATCTCTTAACAATTTTCTTAAATAAGAGACTGATCAGGCAACTGGATCCAATCTATATTTATACCAATACCTAAGCGGAGTGGAGCAATGCGACCAACATGTGGGAGAACACGTTTGAGTTTCGGAACTAGAGAGCCTTTGATCTAGTAACGCATATAGAACTGATCAACATCCTTTACGAACAGGGAGTGGCATCATTTTGATTAAGGATTTGTACTGGAATCAGCCGGCATCTACAAGAGTCGAATATAAACTGACCACGAACGTCCCCATCAAAAGAAGTATAAGAATTCTTTTCAACATGTAGTCAGAAAATATATTTCAGAAAGCACTAGAAAACGTCCAAGAAGGTATAAAAGCAAATGGAAAACTCGTAAATAATATATGGCATATAAGACAAGCTACTTAGGATACAAGTACTAATGGAGGATAAGGTAGAAGAGGGCTAGGCAGAAGACAGTGCTCATGGCTGAGGAATGTGAGAGAGAGACTGGATTGGTCCAAAATTCACAGTCACTGGTAAGAATAGCACAGGACAGAGAACGATTTGCCGAAGATGTAGCCAACCATCTATGAAGAAGAAGAGATTTATTTAATGGAAATTACTCCAAATTAGTTGCTATGTAGCAAACGTCTGCAAGGGTTTGGTAATTATTTTGAACCAAATGGTTTTGCCTGACAGGTAGGACCTACAGATATGGCATTAGAAATAATATTTGTAAATCTCAGTAAGTACCGAGAGAATGAAAACCCTTGCACAGCACAGACTGATCTGAAAAAAATCAAGTTGGATTGCCCATTATTTTAAAATTGTCTTAAATAATCAGACAACGGAAATATCCTTTGTTATTTTGATGATTTGGTGTTAAAAAATTGATAGTTTATTTTTACCTTCTTGTTACCGGAATCAAATTTGGTTATACGAAATCACGAAAATTTTATGACAATTCTTTTGATAGATAATTGGTCAAAAATGATTTATTTCATGCCTTGTCATTCTAGCAATTTCCTTCTTGAAACGAAAACCTTTTTTTGCAAGACATTCGCATATTTTCATACGTTGACCTTTTTAATTGTATTATTGTTCTGAGAGTATTCTCACGATATAGTTTTTAACTAATTCAGTCACGGTTAAGGTCTGATGTTTTCTCAGGCCAGCATCTAACATTCTATTCAACACCCGTTTTTCAGTCAGGTAATAAGACAAAAACCTATGGGAACTTTGTATAGTGGACTTTCTAGCTTTATATTGAAATAGGTAATATGAAAATTAGTTCATTTTTTTGTGGCCTGACGATCGATCGTGGAAATGTAAACGTGTGCAAGTAAAATAGGAGAGCCTTTGATAAGAACTTAACGACTACGCTATGCAGGAGCTAAAAGCTTTTTCTTTTATTGTCATTGTCAAATAATTTCTATTTATTTTGATACAACTGGAAGCCTAATTATTCATGCCATGCATCTCAGTTTGACTTCGAAATATGGTTTATCAAAATTTTCACAGGCGTCCAAAATGTTGGTAGTCAAGAGAAACATCTTATGATTAAATTTCATAGCGACTTCGGTTTGTATTTATCGCTGTCAATTTTTCATTTACTATCAGCTAAAGGTTTATTTTTTAAAACGTAATTATATTATATTTTATTGAAATATTTAGATTTATTTGCTTTTATAAGATTTATTTATTTTCGTCTTCATTATTAAGAATTCTAGTTGACCAATATATTATACAGAACGCCTTAATTTAAATTTTTTGTCTCATGGTATGCGGAGCTTTTACATGGGCGCAGTATCAGCAAACCCCCGTTTTATTGACAAATCATTATTTAATATCTGCCCTCAAAAGGTTCCACTCTCAACGAGGTTAATAGCGTCGTATTTTTAATAGCCTATGAAATATGATAGGGCGATATAAAGGCGCGTTTTTACAAATAAAGAGGAAAATATACACTCTCTGATAATATTTCTTTCATATTATTAAGTTGGGGTGTAAATAGGAAGGATGAAGTTTTCATGCGAATATTATACAAATGCGATGAACAATTTTGATAAAATGTGCTTGCACGTTACACACTAAAAGTTTGTTTAGCTGCAGGGTGTAAGCGTAAGCTTCATTCAATATGATTATTTGAGCTTAAAAGTGAATATGCTTAACATGTTTTTTTATCGACTTTTTGAAATCGGATTAAATATTTTCAGTAATAAAATGTATGACAATTCTACAAGTTTTCGTTTGTTGCATGATGGAAATATCTTTTAAAATTTTTCGGTTTTTTAGTGTTTAATTTTGCTAATATGCTGTCTTTTGTTTTAGGTAAGCGCATGGAAACATACAAGTTTGACGTAGTGTGGTAAGAAAACTCCTTTTCCTGTAGAAACAACAATTAAACATCTTTTGGTTAAATTTTAAATTAAACAACATTCAGTGCATTAATTCTAAGCGAATTAAGACTGACTCGACAAATTTGGAATAATTTCAGAATAATGAATAATTTGAACTTCTTCGCAACCCAAGTATCCACATATAAATACTTTTACCTATAGAATTTTGTACCTGGATATGCGTGTACGCAACTTGCCATTCAATTTAACGCGTCTGGTATGGCAGTCAATATATAAACTTCCTTTTGGATTAATTTCGTATTCAGATATATGTGCGTTAGCAGTACCTATTTAGCTCGTAAATTATCTATATAAACTTCCTTTTGGATTCAATCCGTGTTTTCAGTTTGAGGGAGAGACAGCTGATGTCATGTTTTTGAACAATAATACACTCAAATTTCACATAATCGCAATCTGATAAATATAATGGAAGGGAAATATGCTTTTTCGGATATACGTGTGTTAGCGGTTCCTATTTAGCTCGTAAATTATCTATATAAAATTCCTTTTGGATTCATTCCGTGTTTTCAGTTTGAGGGAGAGACAGCTGATGTCATGTTTTTGAACAATAATACACTAAAATTTCACATAATCCCAATCTAATAAATATAATGGGAGGGATGTATGCTTTTTCAGATATACGTGCGTTACCAGTACCTATTTAGCTCCTAAATTATCTATATAAACTCCCTTCTGGATTCATTCCGTGTTTTCAGTTTGAGGGAGAGAGCTGATGTCATGTTTTTGAACAATAATACACTCAAATTTCATATAA
>JAEQML010064995.1:0-21471 GCA_016904865.1 Pissodes strobi | reverse complement strand
CATTACCCCTGAACTCTTAAAAAGGGATCTTTTTTACAAGAAAAACCGGAAAACGACATTCAATCCGTTCTAAAAATCTATAGTAACGATTATAAAAACCTAGAAACTGCAGAGGGCAATGCTCTGGTATATGTTGGCGGTTGCTGTTTGAGGAAGTGTCTTTTAAAACACTTGCCATATCTGCCTTAATTACTGTAACTCTAACCAAAGTAACAATTCCACACTGTTTTGTGAACTAAAGGCTTATGAAGGCAAGCAAAACCTATTTGGAAGCTTAACAGTACCTACAAAAACATTCTTAAGTTTCCTACAACGTTTGGAAGAAATTTTTCTTTCTCAATTTAATACCTACTGCGTTCAAAATAATGTAGGATATAAACTTAATGAGCAATTTGCCAAAACGGAATGCCTCCATCCATGCCCAAATTTCCCTTTAAAATATTTTTTATCTTTATATACTAGGGTTCGAATATATTATACTCTTAAGTTTGCAAATAGGGAAATAAAATATCAATCTGGCAATAAAGAGAATCAAAAACCCAAAATTTTACAAAATTTGTAATAGGTTTGGTAGTCCCATAAAAGCCATAAGCTATTTAATTTTATTATAGAAAAAATGCAAGAGTTATTTTAAATTGAAATTTCATTCAAAGTTGCCTATATTTAAATTTTTCATCAGAGAAGTGCAATTATTACTAACTGGTGTATTTTTAATAAAAATTCGTTTGCCATTTCAAAAAAATATGATTTTTGTAAAATTCTTTAAACTATATTTTGGATACCATTTTTTAATATAATAAGATCTTTTCGTTCTTGTAGATAAAAAAATAAAAAATATCTCAAATTATTAAGCAATACGTAGTTTTAGTTGAACACCCCTCGTATAAATGTAACCAGGCCCGTCTCCAGGGGTGAGGCGGCGAGGCAGCCGCCTCGGGCGGCCGATTTTTAGGGGCGGCCGTTTTTATTTTTTTTATAAAGTTTTAATGTGATTGTAAGTTACACGGTAAACACTCTCGCAATGAATATGTAAAACGCTTCATTGGTACTATAAGCAGCTCATCGCGCGTTGTATGCAATAATAAGCAACGCCTTAAAAAATTAAACTCCACTATATAACATAACGGTCTATTCGCAATTAGCGTTATCAGTTTAAATTCGCAGTGAATGAAAAATCGCATTATCAGTCGCAACTGCAAATGAAAAATCGCGACTTAGCACATCTTTAGGGACGGGCGACCGACATAGCCCCAAAGCGATTTAGGACAATACAATTTTTACGGAAGTGGCCGAAACGCAACCCGATTGATTGATCGATTACTGAACAGCATGCAGCACATATTGAGTGTGAAGCGAGCGCATGTTACATATACGTATTTTTTAGACCAAAAATTCGAACTTCGCGCCCCCAAATACCCCTCTCTAGGGTACCCGCATAAAAATTTATTTTTTTGAAAAAATATTTTTGAAATTTTTTTTTCGCTTTCGTTAGAGAAACGGTTAGAGGGATCCATGTACATATCACCCACGTACAAATAATTTTTTTAAAATCACATACAGGGTGTTAAAACCACAATTTTTCCCCAAAAATCCCCTATTTTTGAAATATTTCAGTACAGCAAACTTGTCCGATTTTTTAGACCAAAAATTCGAACTCAGCGTCCCCAAATACCACTCTCCAGAGTATCCATATCAAACATTATTTTTTTTGAAAATTATTTTTGAATTTTTTTTTCACTTTCATTACAGAAAGGGTCAGACGAATCCACGTACATATCACCCATGTACAAATAATTTTTTTTAAATAACCTACCTACAGGGTGATAAAAAGAGAATTTCCCCAAAAAGTCCCCTCTTTTCGAAATATTTCGGTACAGCAAACTCGTGTGATTTTTTAGATCAAAAATGCGAACTCCGCGCCCCCAAATACCCCTCCCTAAAGTACCCAATCAATTTTTTTTTCGAAAATTATTTTTGAAAATTTTTTTGTTCGCCTTCATTACAGAAACGGTTAGAAAGATCCACGTATATGTAACCCATGAACAAATAAACTTTTTTAATCAATATTGACTCAACGCACCCAAAAACCCTTTATAAGATATTCGAAATAAAAAAGATCATCTTCCTACGAAATTCCCTATTCGTGCCGAAACTAAAGAAAAATGCTAGATTTGAGACAACAATTACATTTTATCGAATTATTTGAACTCCAAAAACTTTATAGGAGCTTTTCGATCGGCGGCAAACCGATTTGAGATATCTCATTTCGTTACTACACAAATGAAGAAAATATAAAAATCACGTTTGGTCGATTAGGACAAAAAACGAAACGTCGTTCAATCAAACTGGATTTAAAGTTTACATCTAACTCTTACCGTTTTTGAATTATAGCCGATTTAATGAAAATCTCGATTTTTTTAAGGATGAATTTTTCCGGTAAAATTTTTGAAAAAAAAATATCCGTTTTTATTACGGAAACAATTAAAGGGGTCCATTTACATGTTATCAACATAAAATAAAATTTTCAAAAGCATATACAGGGTGAAAAATTTTTTTTTGAGGAAAATCCCCTTTTTGAAAAAAAACGGCAATATATATATTTTTTAAGTTCGGCGACGCACATACGCGCTAAAGGCCGTACAGATTTTTGGTGGTATGTCTTTTTTTCGTATCACTCGTAGTTTTAACGGCCGATTTCTCGAAAACTAAGAATACTGTTTTTTATTCGTAAAGAACCTTTTTTGTCGGCCTTGAGGTCCTCTACCTACATGCCGAATTTCAAATCGATGGAAAAAAAACCGATAGGTTCCAGGTAGGTTCCGGTTCCTATGGGACAAAATGAAGGTTAGGTCGATATAAAAATACGATTTTTTCCGTTTGCCGCAACTCGACTTCTTTTTCTACCAGAACCTACCCGTTAAAAAATGTTTCCCCCACTTCTCGAGAAAAATTCGGGAAACGGGGGGCGTGGGGGGTAGGGCGTAGCCACTAACCGGCCAACCCCAACTCCGCTGCGGAGTTTGGTCGCGGAAAAAATTCGCTCCGAGCTCCCAGTTAGCCAGATATCGCGAAAAACCATGCGATTTCCATATATAGCCCCCCAAAACCCACCCTTAAAATCGAGCCCCGGCATCCCTGATTTAATTCCGGGTAGCCCCCACGTGGTACATATACCATCAAAATATAGACCCTGCAGGTCATCTCCTTATACCGGAACCTACCGGTTAAAAAACCGCGCGGGCGCCTATTCGCCGGATAGGTCATTATTGACTCCTTAATTGGTGTGTTGTAAGGGGCGGCCAAATCCTGCTCGCCTCGGGCGGCCTAAAGCCTGGAGACGGGGCTGATGTAACCATGCAATCAATAGACTACTCATTTCGAACCGTCCGGGTGCGTCGCATGAGAAGCTCGCTCGGCGTGTTCAAGGCCAACGGCGGCGTTTTGCGACAAGAAGTGCGGGGACTTATTAGAATATCTTTAGACGGTGCCATCGATTTTCAGCAAGAGCCGTCGTGGTCTAGAGGTTTAGATCATAGATAAAACACTTGGTTTAGATGGGTTAGGTCTCAATTCGGCAACTATCCGCGGCGGCCCGGGTTCAAACCCCATTGTTTTTTTTTATTTTTTTTTACGGTAAAGTTTCTAAACAGTTTTTTTCTTGATTTTAGGTAAGTCTTGGGTTAGTTTTGGTTAGCAAAGTTTTTTCTTGATTTTGGGTATGTCTTGGATTACGTTTGGTTTAGCCCATGGTTAGTTTCCTTTTCTTGAGCCCCCGTAGCGAGCGGTAGCGAGCGGAGGGACACGCGAAAAGTGAAATATTACTTATTGTAATACGTGCCCGTACTTTGGATGCACTTTTTACGAAATATACAGCAGCTTGCATGTGTTTACGCGAATGCATTCACAAAGAATCCCCCTTTGTAGGTTTGTAACATTCGACCTTGACACAGTTTATACCGTATTCGGTGACTGTATAAACTGTGACCTTGATGGGAGCCAACGGCCATGCTGTCGCGAGACACTCGTGTGATTATTCATTGGTTGGAACGAACTTTCTGAACTTTGAACACAAAATTTAGTTCTCTCAACTTTGCAAACTCCTGAAAATTAGCGATTAGCCAGGGTTGCCAGATTAGGGGATTTTCCCCAAAAATTAGGGGATCTTTTTTTCTTTGGGGTATTTTTCGGGGATATTTTATTCTGGGGATTTCTACTGGGGAAACAATATTTATCTGGGGAATAACAGGGGATTTTAAGTTTGACGCGACTCCAGTCAAGTCTGATCTCTTATATCATAAAATCAGATAAAAATACAAGAATCCAATTATTCTGATTATAAAATGTAAAAAATATATATTTTACAAATCTTTATGTTTGAGCTACGATGACGTCATCTACAGTTGCGGCATAAAAATATTTATTTAATCCGCCAAGTGGTTTAATATACTTTTAAAGAAATTTATCATTATTTAACTTAAGGGAAATAATCCTAGGTTAAATATACTAATCAGTTCAAGAAATATTATATTTTTGAAGTGAAAACGCCTTTGAGCCCGTTTGCACAATAATAGACTTTCTATAAGTATGTATTATACCGGTCCGTATACTTACACTCGTTTTTGACAAGAACCTTCGAGTGAGGTGGTGGATAATGATGTAAGAGGTATCGAGTTCGATACCCGAAGCCTTCTTTCAAGAAACTTTTTTTCTTATTTTTATTTAGCTCTTAATATCGCTTTATTAGAGTTTTCACTTCTGTCGTACGGTCGTAAGCACATACCTTCTCTTTTTTAATCTTGTTTTTACTCTTGGTTATAAGTTCTCTCTTTCATTTGAAAAATAAAAAAAAATCCTGGACAAAGTAACTTTATTTGCACTAAATATTTTGTAGTTCTTCAGGCTTTATTTGTAACAGAGCATATTTTGGGGGTATTTTAGAGATATGGAGATAGTATTTTAGCCACGAAAAATTATTAAAAACCCGGAATAACATATCTAATCTACGAAAACAAAAAAAATATTTTTTGGGGAATTTTTTTCAAAAAGTCCTAAATTTGAGGGATTATCTAAGTTCGACTGGGGAAATCGAGCCGAACGGTCTGGCAACCCTGAGCGAAGTTTTCGCCAACTGTCAACAACTGTGTTTATAAATTGAATAGAATGATTTGCTTTTTGAGCTTATGAACAGTGTAATAATAATAATTATAATTGGAAATTCGAGTTTCTTAAGTATTTTTTGAAGGCACTGCCGTACTGCACTGAAGGCAGTTTCCCATTTTTTTGAAACGTATAGTGTGTACCCGTTCTACTGGATTTATTTAAATAGGTATGTTGCTACTTGGAGGTTTTATCGGATATTGAAATTAAAATTTTTGCCCTCCAGTTTTCGTTTACTTAAATTAATTTAGCTGGAGTATCTTGGAAAAGTGTTAATAATTCATAAAAGATAGGGCTATGGAATCTGTTCTTTAGCCGATTGAAGGGTCTTGTAAATATTATAAACCCTTGGGACACGTAAGAAATTATCGTGGCTTTTTATTACATAGTTTCAAATGTGTACTAGAAAATTCCAGGGGTCTTGTGGTGACGTTTGAGTTTGAGTCCCCTCGGAGGTATCTCCGATTTTGCAAATTTTCTTTCGGGGGTTGATCACTTTAACGCCGCTAAAAGTAGCCGTTTTTTATGTAAAAAAAGTACAGGAGAAAGTTTATAGAAGCATATAATGTTAAAAAATGTGAAAAATTTTAAAATTTCGAAAAATTTGAACTGCTCTTCTCGACCTATGACACAGATCAAAAAGTAATATCTGTTCTTTTTTTATCAGCTTAATATCGCTATCGCTAAACTGTAATACATTGGTAAAGGATATAAAAGTGATAAAATTGAGGATAAAATACTAACGTAGCCTATGTGAATTCTAATAATATCTCACTTCACACATTGTCCATTGTGGCATGGGTGCAAGAAACAAAAACATCCAAACTAACCCAAAGCATGCCTACAAATCAAGAAAAAACTATTTGGGGCTACTATTAGATACTGCGAACTAAACTAACAAATAAGAATGAAAAATGTATCCTATCGATATTCCACCATTAAAAGTAGTATCTACTTTAGGGTGAATCGCCCAGTTGTCGGCCACTTAACTGAATTTTCACGTTAAACTGAGGTTTAAAAATAACTGGTTGCTTGAATTAAATTTTGAATTATTTTATCTGATAGCCTGTAGTATACTAAATTAAAATATATCATTAAAAAATGTAAAATCTATCAAGTTTTTTTTTTTGGTAAATAAAGTATAAAAAATATGCTGTTTGCTAGTTCTCGGCCACTTGATTATTTTCTCGGCCATCAATATGCCAGTTCTTGGCCGGGTGGCCGAAAAGCCCCATTTTTCGACCGTGCTATTATTAAAAACGAGGGTAGATAATATTTAAAATTATAGGAAATTTACAACTTTATTGCATGGAAGTGGTAAAAAAATATTCAATTGAACACTAACATTTTAAAAACTAGGTAAACAAAATATTCTAATAAAAACAGGTAGTTCTAATACAAGTTATAACAAAATATAATATCCTAGGTAGGAATATATGTTAAAAATAGGCAACATAAAAAATAACAATACAAAAATAATCCAAGATACCTACCTACCTATTTTAAATAAGGAACAAAAATACAAAAAAAAAACTTAAAAACTAAACAAAAAATAAGCAGGTAGGTACGTACATATTCTTAAAAGGTAATGCTTAGTGTCTTAAAATTTATTTGCAGGAACTACATATGAAATCTTTGGTTGCCGCTAGAGCATAGGGTAAATGAGATAGCTCAGTATAAGCTAAATGGAACCACTTGGGGCACATATCACAACACAACCCAAGTTTTTTAAGAAATCATCTTCTGTATCGCTGATTAATTCATCTTCGCAATTAGAACACATCAGTTTGGACTTCTTAGCTACATTTTTTTTTGACTGATTTTTACTTGGATTTTTATTTTTGTTTGCTTTTTTGTGCTCTGTTTCTCCAGTCTTTCATCTTTTTTCTTCTGCTGAACTTCCATTTTCTTTATTTTTTCTTGTTCTTGCTTTTCAATATGTTTTCTCCAAGCTTTGGATGAGATAGCACTTGGCAATTTTTCTTTCTTTTTAGTTTCCGAGCCTTTTTTTATGGGTTCCGGAAATCTAAGATGACGAGAAAATGGGCTTAAAACTTCTTTCACCTCCGCAGTTTTTATAGGGGTTTTTTCATTGGGCCATTTTGGTGTTAAGTTGATACTTTCAGCTTGTACTGCTTGTAGCATTTTTAATGGCGATTTTTCTTTATTTTTAATTTCTTCCGCCAAGGCCATGTCCATTTTATTACTTTCTTCCGAGCTTTCTTCTTTTTCTGTTGCTCGCTTCAAATTATAACTTATTTCTTCAATTTTCTCTGTAGTGTCTGGATCAATATTTCCTTTTTCTTCTTTAAATTTCTCTTCAGTTTTATTTTTGTCTTCTTCAAACTTCTGTTCAATATTAAAGTTTGCTCTGTTAGTTTTATGTGCGGCGCTATTTTCGTTTTCTTTTTTTTCTGAATTTGTCCCTTCTTTTTCACTATCTTGTCCCTCTTTTTCTGTTGCTCGCTTCAAATTATCACTCATTGCTTCAATTTTCTCTGTAGCGTCTGGATAAATATTTTCTTTTTCTTCTTTAGATTTCTCTACAATTTTGTTTGTGTCTTCTTCAGATTTCTGTTCAATATTAAAATTTGCTCCGTTAGTTTTATGTTCGGCGCAATTTTCTTTTTTTTCTGAATTTGTCCCTTCTTTTTCACTATCTTGTCGCTCTTTTTCTGCTGCTCGCTTCAAATTATCACTTATTGCTTCAAATTTCTCTGTAGCGTCTGAATCAATATTTTCTTTTTCTTCTTTAGATTTCTCTTCAGTTTTGTTTGTGTGTTCTTCATTCTTCTGTTCAGTATTAATGTTTGATCTGTTAATTTTCTGTTCGGCGTTATTTTCTTCTTCTTTTTCTTTCTTTTCTGAATATGTCCCTTCTTTTGCACTATCTTGTCCTTCCTTTTCTGTCACTAGCTCCAAATTATCACTTATTGTTTGAATTTTCTCCGTAGTCTCTGAATGAATATTTTCTTTTTCTTTTTTAGATTCCTCTTCAATTTTGTTTGTGTCTGCGTCAACCTTCTGTTCAGCATAATTTGTTTCTTCAATAGTACGATAACGATCACAATCGAAATTCAAAGCTTGAATTATTCCACCATCATCATATTCGTTACTATCCTGTACTTCGTCTTCTTGTGATTCTTCAAAAATACGATTAATGGAGGTATTATCTAATGTAATTAAATTTATTTCTTCCATAGGAATAATCTCTAGAGAGTCCATAGGTAATACAGTTCCTACTTCCAAAGGAAAACCATTGAAATTCTCCGCAATTATATCCTGCCTATTGATGGTAATGTCGCTTATGACATGTATTTTTTGTTCTTGTCTTACTTTTCCGTTATTGTTAGCACCCGAATTAGCATCTAATGTTATATCATTTATTGCTTCATAAATTATGGTCGTGTCAATACCATTATTTTTTAATTTCCTTTCCAGAATTCTAATAACTTTTTTTGCTGATTCGGCTTCTACATAGCTTATTTTTTCCACTTGCTCTGTGTTATCGTGTTTTCTTTCTAATTCATTTTTCACACATTTAGTGTAGTCCACATTATTTGAATTCAGAGGAAACAAGCCGCATTTCCGAAAGCCATTTTTAATGCATGGTTCCATATCTGCTTTATTTAACGCCTGCTGAAATATTTGACAAAAATTTATTTTTGTGACAGAGGTGTTAACATCTTGTTCACTTTGCCATAATCTGACTGTCTTCTTCCATTCGTGTTTTAATGGCCTAAACACACTCACATCAGCCGGCTGTAGGATGTGAGTTGTGTTTGGCGGTAGGGCATACAAAATTATTCCGTTTTTCTGACAATATTCACTCAGAAATATATTAAGGTGAGATCTGTGTCCATCAATAAACAATATTATTGGCCTCTTAATATTGTTGTCTTTAAGCCACTGGTTAAAATCGTTGCAAACATACTCATAAAATATGTCGCTTTTCATCCATCCACTGTCAGATTTCCCCAGCACCCAATTTTCTGGCATATTATTAATTACTGCTTTTGGAGGTCTCACGTATGGGAAAACAACAAGTGGAGGACAAATATTACCACTGGCATTAAATGTAACAAGTACCGTTAATGTTTCCTTTTCGTTCCCTTGCTTAACTGAATAAACATTTTTGAAGCCTCGGGGAGCAAGGACTTTTCCTGTTTTTGGGCACAATGAAAAACCCGATTCATCCCCATTAAAAATGCGGGAAGGGTCTTCCATAACATCCATATTATTGTTTTCTATTAAAAACTCTTCTAACTCTGAAAACCAGGATCTAATGTATTGTTCCGTGACGACTGCTCTCGCTTTATTGATACTTTCAGACTCGCGTAATCATATCTCTGGGTGCCTTTTGATGAAACATGTATACCATTTTTCTCCAGGCCGGTTATTTTTAAGTTTTTCAATTTTTCCGTTGTCTGATGCTATTTTGGTTACTGTTTGGATCAGTTCATGTTTTTTTATTGGAAAACCACATTTGGCCAGACCTATGACCCAATCCCTAATGCGTTTTTCTCCTTCAACAGTCATAATAGGCTCTGGACCCGTAAAAGAGTGCTCCTTGGTACACTAAAATGCTTTGCAGCAGTTCTTATGCTCATTTCTTCGTCTCGTACAGTTTGTAGTGCTAGCTTAAGGTTGTCCTCTGAGTAGCTGAATAGCTTTCTTGCCTGGTTCGACACATTTAATTTTTTGCCTTTCTTAATGGTGGCCATCTGAAAAAAAAAACAGTTTTAAGGATTCTCAAATTTGTTTTAAAAAATACGTAAGTAGGAGGTAGGTACAAGACAATAATAGTAGAAAAGCAGATTAAACCTTTAAGAGTTAAAGGTACTGGCCGAGAAACGGCCACATTCCCTTTTCTCGGCCGCTCTTTTAAGCATTTTTATTTGTGGCGTTTTTGTAGATGGCCCGGCCGAAAACTGGCTATTTTGTAGTAGCAAATGTTTTAAACACACCATAAAACAAGATACCCCCAATTATGAAACAGTATATTAGAAAAAGATAAACAATATATTACTTTTAAGACCGGTTCTCGGCCACCCCGGCCGAGAACCGGTCTTAAAAGTAATAAATTGTTTATCTTTTTCTAATATACTGTTTCATAAATATTTAAAACTATTACACACCACTCAGTTATAATTCAAGACTTGTGTGATAAAGATAAAATATGGTTTCAAAAAAGGATCTAACCTAGAAGCAAACATTTATGGAAGAAACAGATGCAGTTAGTAAAAAACGCAAGTCACTAAAATATGAAACCTCAGAGCAAAAGTCTTAAAGAAATTTTATGAGGCCATTACTGAAGGTTTGAATCCAATATCCGAGAGGAACCTTTGTTTTCACCAACACTTGCTAACCCAAACTAACCCAAAGAAAAAGCAGGCGATTGCTATGATAGATCCTTCGCTTAATGAGATTAAACATCAGCAGCAACTATCAGAAGTAATGAGAGACCCTACTGAAGATTATTTAACACCTGCATCGAGTAATCAGTTAACGCTTCACGAGGAGAGAGTGCTGAATATCATTCTTCAATCATACCTGGATAAACTAAAGCATAACGATAAAACTTTAGGTCTTGTATTTGGTGTTTATATAGATGTAGTGTATAGGTATCGAATTGGTGATAAACTGTTCATTTCAAATCTAATGGAATACTATTACGAAAAGGTAGACAGATAGTCTGTAAACCAATAACCGCTGAATTGTTGGATTTAATTTTCCAAACACGGGATAACTAGAAGCGAATCTCGAAAATATAACGAAATAATAAAATCACTTTTGACGGAAAAATTTGATACTGGTATATCGCCAACAATATGGAAGGGAAAACATACAAACCTCACAATAATGTCGAATATGTATGTCTATTGGAATAAAATGGAAGAGCCTGTTAGAGATTAAGACTTCTTTAAAGTTCAAAAGTGGCTGGGGCTGGGAGTACGGGACATGATAATGAAATCCTGTCAATAATGGAAGAACTGTGAGATGAAGAGGTGATTTATCAAGTATTTATAAAGATGTGTATTATTTATTAGTTGTTTACAAATAGTGCTAAAATTAACACCTCTACTATAATAAAGTTCGGTCGTCAAAAGGGATATAATATATTGAAACTTGAGGTCCTCCTAGTATTGGATTTAAACAAACTTAAGATAATAATTATGATATGGAAGGTAAACGATTATGTAATCTTGCAGAACGGAGAGAAATCAATTAATACAAGGAAATATGGTTTGTTAAGCTCACTGAAAATGGTATTTTTTATGGTAGTGGCAGACACATTAAAGGGAGATTCTATGTCACTCGATGAGCGGTGTGTGTGTGCGAAGATGCTGATTGACACGATTTTTAAATATCCGTAGGTTGTAATTATGGGGAAACAGATGATCTGGGAGTGAGTTCCACAGTGATGCAGTGCGCCAGACAAAGGAGTCCTTGTAAAGCGATGTTCTAGGTGTTTCCAGTTGTACGTCGAACGGGTGCGCTCCTGCCTTCTGTCGTTGCTAGGGGTGGGATGAGGCGGGCCAAATCCTGGGAACATCTGCCATGAAATTATCTGTAAAACGGGGAGATCTCGCCCACATATCTGCGGTGATTCAGACTATCCGGATACTGGATCAACTCGGGGTCACCGACGAGACGCACAGCTCTTCTGAATGGAATCCAGTAGATTTAGGGTGTGCTTAGGTGCAGCACCCCAGATGTGTGAGCAATATTATTAGCACGGCCTTATTTGCGCTTTGTAGCAAGAGCAGCTGCTGCGGTGTATACAGTTTTTTTTTGCGAAATAGCGCACCAAACTTTTGCGAGGCTGATTTTGCGATGTTAGCTTTTCCGAGACACCCAGTAGTCCGATTGACGAGGATGCCATAATGATGTCAGAGCTTACCGTATTGGCTTTCTTGGTAAACGCGGCTGGTTGGGTTTTTGCGCGCGGATGGCCGTGCGCCGTGCGTAAAGTGAAATATTAGTGGAATGATAAAAATTAGCTAAATACGCACACATGCATGAAAATATAAAATACCACTAAACTGTAGGTCTTCCACCAAAGGAAAAATGCACGTACGCAATAGGCATCATAATTTATAAGTCTAATTTGATACAAGACATTCTTAAATAATATAAATTAATGTAAACATTAAATAACATACCCGTACTCACATCAGCTGTAACACACTTGCTTATGTAGCCAATCAAGCGGCGTTATTTAACTGAGGTCCTCTAACGCGGAGGCAAGCAAAATAAGTAAACCGTTGATATCAAAGACAAATAAAAAAACAATAGACGGAGTAGGTCATTCATAAACTACCAAATGTTTGCATGCCAACATTAGAAATATTAACGTAAAGAAGCGATAAAATAAAGAATGAAAAGCAATGAAAATGGCGGCCGAAGAGCGCCAAAGAATTCATTTATGTTTCATTTATGTACGCCCACAATGACGCACCTGCGCCATGTTTCTCCCGGCGGCGCACCATAGGCGTAACATTTTAGGGGACGCCTGCTGTCAAGCAGAAAATAATAAGCCATCACAAAAATGAAAATGACTAGACAAAAGAATAATTTATTAATATTGAAATATGCAAAGTGAACTTAACAAGTAGTAAATAAATTATTAAAGCAGAGTATTATTCACAATACCGAAACAGAATTTTTGCACTCGACGCGCGTTTCGCTAACCATGTTAGCATCTTCAGGAGATAATTAAAACTCCTGATGATGCTAACATGGTTAGCGAAACGCGCGTCAAGTGAAAAAATTCTGTTTCGGTATTGTGGATAAAACTCTGTTTTAGTGCATGTTGCCGAAGGTTCCATACGCCAACGTAAACAAATTATTAACAATAAAAAATAAAATATATTCAGTATTATTTGTTATCATTTGTAATAATATAATTACCTAGATGGTAAACAACAAAAGAAAATATTTAATCATCCAGATTGAAACTCACAATCATTTAGGTCTTGTAAGATTCCATAACAATTTTTTTTAATGTATTACATCTGATATTAACGAAATCTATATTTGTTTTATTTGCATTTTCATTTGCCAATTTTGATATTCGACATAATGGAGTATTTACACTGTAGTTAGTCCTATGATATGTAACAAATGTGTGTGAATTTCTAAGAGATCTTTGTGGAAGATGGAGTCAGTCCCACCAACTGCAGTAATTCCAGAGAATTGATCATATTATTAACTATATTAAATAGAGTACATAAATCAAAATATTGACGTCTAGAATCCAAAGAGCGAAGAATAAAAAGTTGCATAATTCACAGTTATATTATATGTTATACCCAATTTATATGCAATAAATCTCAGATTTTTTTGCACTATTTCAACGTCATTTTTACTGGTAGAATAGTATGGACACCATACTGGAACTGCATATTCCACTACAGATCCAACAATAGCACAAAATAAATCTTGCAACATATATTATTGAAATCTTTTAAAGTAAAATCATAAAACCTAACATTTTTAATGCACTGTTTACAGCCATCTGTATACGATCCAAAAAGTTCAATTTAGAATCAAACCATATGCCTAAGTCCTTAGCCAAGAAGATTCTTTCTAAATTAGCAGAATTAACATTATAAGCGCAATGGATAAGATTCTTTTTCCTAGTAAAATAAATAACTACATTTTTCGACATTTAACTATAAATAGTTTTCATTACACCATTCAAGATGTTGATCGATGTCATGCTGGAAATCTTAAACAATTTATAATTTTATAGAATTTAAATCCGGCCGATTTAAGATAGAGAAATGCAATTTGTGCTTTTAAAGACTATCTGATACATTTCATCGCTGCCAAAAAATGTCAAAATATGTAAAAAAATGACAGCTAACAGTACATAAAATTTATATGGCAGAACAGCTCCTAAAAAGTTAAGAGGGAAAGGACATGACATTTATGACATGTCAAAAATTAAAAATTGTCAGTTTTAAAAACGCCTCCATATTGTTTTGAATGGTAATAGAACCGTCTAATATTATGAAATCATAAAGTACTCAATTATACGTTTGAAATGAGGTATCGCAAGACACACTTTTCTATTTAAAAGTTCCAACATGGCGCTCGTCCGCCATTTTAACCATTGCTATTTGGTACGCCTACATTTTGTAACAAATAAATGAGCGCTTTAAAAGTTAGTAAGGGGGGAAGGAGGAACATTAAAGACGCGCACTGTCTTCTCATATACATGCTTTTAATATAACGACCATCATCTATTTTTTTATACAGCAATGTGTAAAAATAGATTAGATCTTTATTTGCATAAGGAAATTCCGAATGTATTTTCCGTTCGCCTTCTTTAGACTTCTGCAAAATTTAAAATAATAACAACAAACGTGTTTTCTTTTAGTTTTTACAACCGCAGTTTATACCTATTGTTTTTATTTTTTAGTTTGCATTTAAACTAAAACAATATTATTCATTGTACACTCATAAAGTTTAAAAGTTTGATGATATATAGCTCGAAAACGCGCTACGCGCCGTTGTCGGCGTGTACGGCAAGAGGGAGTACCACTGATTTCGTGACCAATGTGAAGTGGTGAAGTAGTGACATAGGGCCCAGTTTACATAACGTTTCTAGCAGAAAATACGGTCATTTTTCAGGTTAATTTTAATAACAATAAATTGGCTAAAAAGATTTGTTTTCTTTATTTACACACTTTGAAAAGGCATGTTTGATTAGAATGTTGCGCAATTGTTTGGTTATCCCACAAAAATGACCCAATCTTCGACTATTGAGGAGCTGAAATGTAAAAATCAGGAAATTTTTGGCATCTGACGCGCAATGTTGCCAAAGGTTTCACGTTTTCTTACGGGGTAAGTCTATTTGGGGGCGTAACCAACGAAAACTAACCCGAGCTAACCCAGATTAATGTAAAACATAAATGTTTCACTTTACGTATAGCACTCCGCTCGCTTCTCGCTCCGGGGCGCAACCAAACTAAACTACAGGCATGCCCAATATAAAAAACAAATGTCAGTCAAGAATGCAAATATTTTTTAAAGTTTTTTTTTTTCATGATCTTGGGCATGCCTTGGGTTACTTTGGGTTAATTTTGTTTGGTTGCGCTCCCGGAGCGAGCGAAGGACCATGCGTACAACCATTTTTTACAATTTCAGCTCCTCAAAAGTCGAATTTTTGGGCTTTCTTGTGGGATAACCAAACAATTGCCAATTGGTCAAAAACGCATTTTAAAAGTGTCTAAATATAGAAGAAATAACGTTTTTACAAAATTCCAATTGTTGTTACACTGAAAAAGTACCAAAAATAGTTTTAACACTTCGTATTTTTGTGTGTTTTCTATTTGATTCAAGTTTTGTATGTTTATATGTTAGTATTATAATCTGCACGGTATACTTTAAAGCAATTAATGTATAATTTGATATGCTCTATTTTCTAATAAATGTAATTTTTCTGTTACGTTATTAAAAGCTGCCGATTTTCCATGATACATACATACTCTTAGGTGTCATCAGCGACAATACCGCAGGAGCGGTAAGTAATACTAGGGCTTGTGTAATATTTTATAAGAGGGGGAAGAAGAAGGGGACCAATGTTGGCGTGTTCATATTTAGTAAACAAATCCGTCTATTTTTTTATATGTCTTTGGTTGATATTGAAGAAACGAAAAGTTATAAGACTAATCCATATTTTAAATGGACTAAAAAATGCAGAAAAATAAAGATAGTTAAATTTAAGTTATTCGGCTTTTGCGAAGTACCCTGTATAGTTCAAACTATTTTAAAACTATTTCCCTTTGATAACAAGACATTTTCGTCTATCTGTAGTAGCTAACGAGGTATCAAAGAATTATTAAATGGACACTTGGTATTTATGCATAGAAAGGCAAGATTATATTTAAACTTTCCAAATAAGGGTTAGTCTTTAGCAAAATGGTATAAAATGTCATTTATGAGACGAAGTATTTCTCGATATCTAAATATTTTTGCTTTTCAGAAAATCGTAGCAATGAAAAGCTTTAATTTTCGATAAAGAATGTCTAGAAAAATAGGTACGATATTATTATTTTGAACCAGAAATTTATACTTTAAAGAAATAATACATATTTAAAAACGGCTCAAATAAAGACCATAAAAATACAAACAAGTTCTTAATTGGGTCGCAATTACGAAATTGCGAAAACGGAAAAATCATGGTGGTATCTTTAGCTATTTTTTAACAATTTTGTGTGTTTTTTAGAAGGTAGTTGAAAGTAATATTGTTAAAGGAATAGCTGATATAGCACGTTAATAGTTCTTGTTTCGTCATTATTGTAAGGAAATCGAAATAATCGACGCCAATCAAACTTTGACAAATATTACGAGACATCTTATTTAAAATATCAATCAAATTGTTCTAAATCCAAATATAATATGTCTATTCTAAAATCGAAACAACATTCATGACGCTAATTGTGTTATCAAAGCAAATAATATCTTGTGATTAGTTTCTTGCTAAGATGAACTCAAGCTGGCAGGCGGATTGGCAACAGTGGTGAACTCACATTCCGATAAATTCCGGCTCCCCAGAGCAGGAACAATTCTTCTATTGCATAGATAGCATTAGTATTAGTTTTTTAATATGCTTGAAGAATGACTCATGAAATGAAAATTATTATTTGCCATCCTATCCTCATGGGTTCAAATAATAACACATTTTAAATAGAGTATCGCAATTTTAACATTAAATGATAAGCTGAACATTGACAATTGCTTTTGACAAGTATATTTTGTTAATAATCTCTTTTTTTTTTATTAGTATCTGCTGTATTTTATCTTGATCCCACTTTTATTTTATTTTCATTTGTAGCAACATAAAAATAGATTGAATGGCATTACCACCAGATTTCTTTTTCGAAATAAACGTTTCTGCTACCAAAAGCTATTTAAGTGTAAGAAAAGTGACACGTAAGGAAATGCCCGCCATAAATACGTGCATGCTCCGGCAGATTCTGGTAGACTGTCGACTACCAATGTTTTATGATCGACTGACCAATAGTAGCGTATCTCTCGTCTGACTGTGAGGATATCAAGGACTAAACATTTTTTACGCGTCAGTTTTCTTTGACTCGAATAGAGTATAGACCTTGTAGACTTAATCTTACAACTGAGCGATCTGCTGTGCAAATTTATAAGTGTATCTGCTTAAGCGGAATAATATGATTAGGAAATGAAACGAGTATTTATTAAGATTTTCATATTTAAAAACCATTCAATAATAGAATAGGTAATGCATCTATCAAATTTGCAAAGATGCCGTTTAGATTAAATTTTTATTATGATTTAGTAACCTGGTGTAAAAGCTCCAAATGTGGCCCCTATAAGACCCATTTGTTTACTTCTGCGTTGTGCCTTGTTTTTTTTTGTTATCATTTTAAAGATGTTCAATTTTTTCCTTGGGTCCCGACAAAGCATAACTTTTACTATTATTATTCTCTCTATTCCTTATCACTATATACAATTAAACTCACTATACTGCGCTTATAACTTTACAACTAATAGATTTTTTCAATCCAACACTCAATGATCAACTCCTCCATTATGCGTTTTGCGCGCTATTTATATCCAGTCGAACATATATGGGGGATATTCCGGTAGCCAGACGCAAATTCTCATTCTCAGCTTTGGCCGCACTATACATCGAAAAAATAAGAGAGCTGTTGGGAATGTTCTCGGTAGGCGATGATTCATGCGGAAATAACGTATACGCGGCAAGTTAGTTGGGTAGGGTAGCCCAAAAACATACATATGGTCGGGAGCTGTGACATTGCCTCCCTCTTAAACCTGATCGTCCCGATCAGTTATTTCATTTTCTTGATATGCTTTGAGCTTGTCGAGGTGGACACTTTGTCATTAATAATTGTTTTGATGACTGTGGGGCCCATATATGAGTGTCATAGGCCAATATGCCCGCTGTCGATCTGTCTGCGAAAACAGTGTTGGGTATCGCTAATTCTTCTGTTGGTCTCGAGGTAATAATTGCTGATTGAATGGCTTTGGAGAATATTGGAAACAAGGCAATTGAGCGATAGTTTGAGGGCGTGTTTTTCTTGCCTTTTTTTGGAACAAATTGCACTCGAGCGATTTTACAAGAAGATGGGCAAATCTCTTTTCGGTGAGGTAGAAAAATATCTGGAAAGGATGGGTGTTAGTTCTTTGGCGCATTTCTTTAACACGATGGCAGGTATTCCCTCCGGTACTGATGCCTTTTTCCATATCTAGCTCTTTGAGGATTTTACGAATGTCACGGTGATGAATCATTATTTCTGCCATGGTAGTGTTGACTTTGGATATGGTGCATGGTGGTGGGAGCCTTGCCTTGGGGGACCGTTAAGGTAGAGTGCGATGAAAACATTTCGGCGAGCATGTTTGCTTTTTTTCCTTAGATGTAGTCACTGTGAAGTTATTATTTACTCTCGTTGCTACCGACCAGAAATTTCTGTAGCGACTGAGGCATTGCAAAAGTTTTCCTGGTCCTTTGACTGTGTTTGTCCTTAGTTTCGTTAATCATACGTTTACATTCGTTTGTCGCGTCGGAAAATAACTGCAACTTTCAGCGATCTGATTTTGCTGCCAGTACTTGTAGGCTTGTTGTTTCCTCCTTCAGTTCTTTCGCACTTTCTGTCGATGGAATTTGGGATGTATGCTTCGATTCCCGAGGAAATTACTTGTGTAATCTCTTCGCAATAGACTTACGGGTGATCAGTGCCAAAGCAGACGTCGAGCCAAGGAAAATCTAAGTAGAACTCTCCTAGATCATTCCAGTTTGCATAATTGTAATTGTAATAATCAGACTTTATCGTTCACCTGAAATCCTATATAATTAATTAGCTTTGAGATCATATCGTGTCTTCATCATTATTTTTAACTAATTCACGGATGCATAGTAACTTCCTTAAGGGAGTCCGCGTAGTGTTGAATTTCCATATTATGGTTGTCTGGCGTTCTGAATAATAGATCACAGGGTAAACGGAGTTCTCTTCCAAATAAAACCATGGCTAGTGTTAGTCCTCTCGTGTCATGGACTGCTGATCTATAGGTTTTCAAAAATAGTGGTATGTGTTGTCCCAATCCTTCTGATATGCAACTACGACCTTCGACAAATATTCTTCAATGGTCTTGTTAAACCTCCCAACCATGCCACCATGGCTGTAATCCGTGTTTTATGGGTGTTGAGTAAATCACAGACTTTCCGGAAAACCTTGGATTTGAGGTTGCGTCCTTGATCTGAGTGCAGCTCTAACGGAACACCAAACCAAATCTGCTGAATAGGTTACTCACGAGGATTTCTGCTATGGTAACAGTTCCTTGATTGGGGATCACAAATAATTCAGGCTATTTACTGAAGTAGTCAATTGCTACTAAAATGTACTTGTTACCAACATTTGTTTCTGGAAAAGGACCGGCTACGTCAATGGCGATACGTTCAAACGGTAGTCCCACATGATACTGTTTCATCTTTCCCCTAGATCTTGTTTTGGGTCCTTGACTTGCGGCACAGGTTGAAAACTGCCGGCACCACGATTTCACATTCTGGCAGTAGTTGACCCAGTAAAATCTGTCATGGATCTTGTCAGTCGTTTGGAATTGAATGAAATATTTGCTACCCTTATCGGTATTGCGCCGTCTATTTTGACTAGTGATCTGCCTACAAGGTGTTTGCAAGGCGCTGGATAAGTTCGATGCAGTCTCAAATCCTCTAATATCCTAAAAATTATCTGCTCAATATTTCCGTTTATTCTAACAGTACATATGTCGCCACTACTTTAGTCGATGTGTCATCGTTTGTTTCGGTAAGGATGAACTCTTCGGTGCCAAACTTCAGAAGGCTAAGTGTGTCGTCAAAAGAGAATCTATATTGACCGATGAGGTCAATCCTCAAAATAAATTCGTTTTCTATGTTGGCTATTAACACTGTGTAGTGTAATTTAATTCTTCCAAGTTGGAGTTCAATATCTATTTTTCCGTGTACTTCAGCTGCCTCACCGGTACATAAAACTACATTTTTCCATACGGGTAGGACTTCTACTCTATTTACTCTGTTGGACCTTGCCGAAGATACCGTCGCACCAGTGTCAACAATGGTAATGTTGGCATTTCTGTTGATCTTTCCTTTAATAGTTAGATGATCGGCGGTTTTTCCTAAGCTCTTCATGGAGACGATTCTGGGGGCTTTATCTTCTTTAGCCAACATCCGCCCCGCATGTTGACTAATCGAAGTTTTCCTGACTTGGCTTTTAAGCTCCTAGTGCCTCTGGATGGAGATCTAGACCGTAGTTGTACTCGACACTCTCTTTTGGAATGCCCAGTATACCACATCTATAGCACTGATTTGAAATATTTCGGTTACGCGGTTTATCTTCTAGTGGCTCCCTGAATCTCCCCCTGGCCTTGGCCGCACTATACATAGGGAAAATAACAGAGCTGCCAGGAATGTTCTTGCTATTCTCAATGATTAATGCGGAAATAACATAGACGCGCCAAGCTAGTTGTATAAGGTCGCCCAAAAACATACAGATGGGCACGACCCGTGACAATATTTTATATACTGTATACCTATGTATGTTTCAGATTTCATAAGATTATTCATGACTCTTTTAGCTGATGGAAGAAATGGATACAAAAAAGCAAATACTAGTAAATAGTGTTATAAGTTTTTTAGAAGATGAGTTAACTGGTAACAGTTTAAATGAAGAAAAAAAAGAATCCCTTGAAGTAGCTATTCAATGCTTAGAAACTGCATTTGAAGTAGACAGGGAACATAATGCTGAAAAAGTTGATCTTCTGTCACTTATAAATGTTAAAACCAAAGTAAAGGTTACTGAAGAACAAAATTCACAGGCAGAGGCATACAAAACCAAAGGCAATAATTTCATGAAAGAATCTAAATATCAAGAAGCAATAGATAATTATACTAAGTATGAATATTTTAAAGTTTGTTTTTATTTATTTTTTAAACGTTTATTTTATAGGGCTATTGAGCTGAATCCTTACAATGCTGTTTATTACTGCAATAGAGCTGCTGCATATACAAGGCTAACGAAAGATCTTGATGCAATCAAGGACTGCAACGAAGCTATTAACTTGGATCCTACATATGGTAAAGCTTATGGTCGCCTGGGAATAGCATACTCTAATTTAAATAAATGTGATCTAGCCCTCCAAGCGTATCAAACAGCCCTTAAATATGATCCTACTAATACTATGTACGAGACGAACCTAAAGGTAGCCCAAGAACGGCTTTGTGGAAATTCAGGTAATTTTATAAAAAAAAAA
>JAEQML010064994.1:0-21471 GCA_016904865.1 Pissodes strobi | reverse complement strand
CCAGCTGCTGGCATGAACAGTATATTTCTCTTTATTTGAGGCACATGCTAGCTATGGTATAAAGTTCTGAAATGTGTAATTAATCAGGTAAACCAGAGAGAACCTTACAGACTTTACTTGGTGCCTGAGGGAATTCTAACCCTCACGTCTCTTGATTCTTAAAAACCGTGTTAGGCTTTAGAGACTTGCCCCCCAGCATGAGACTAGCCAGATTCTTAATTTGCATTTATTCCTCCCGAGAAGTACTATGGTAAAGCAGTTACTGATTTATGAGGGCAAAAGGTTTCAACCATATACTAACTAGTGTAAAAACGGTTGATTTCCTAAATACTTTTCTCGTTTATTTAAAAAATTTCCTTTTAGTAAAGCATATTATAGTATGGATGAATTCTATGGAGATGCCTTTGGGATTGTTGTTGTTAGTGGCATTTTTTTATTATTTTTATGCTATGTAAAATTTTAAAGTTTATGATTAGTTCGTACAATTTTTGATTCATAATCCGAGCTATATAAATAAACTGCACGCTATCCTAAGCATGGCGGCACGAATTGCAATTCGTGACAATATGTATAGAGGTTTTTGGGGTACGCTGTGTATGCGGGACATTATCAGAGGAGGGCTTTGAGAGAGTCCAAGTAAGTTTCTTCTATCATCGAAGCTGTTGAATATCATGGGTGGTATCCTTGATGTACTTAAAAGGAAATGGTAAAATAGTTTTCCTCATCTGAAATTCCTAATTTATTATTGGGTTTGTGCAGTTTTTAACCGATTTCGTGTTTCACTTCAGTCAAATTTCATAAAAATTTAAACCCAACATCTCCATCAATGAATCTGTTTTCTTTTCCTAAATGTTGGACGTCAAATTTTCATCTTTCTCATCTTCAGTCAGTGAATTTAATTATTATTGCCTACTGAATTGCCATGAAATAGGTACTGTTCTAAACTTGTATTTTCCTATAGAAACTTTAGACATAGTTAAATACAATTCACTTGAAAAAGTTCTGAATAGTGAAGATCAGTATATAGAACTTGCCACTTCAAGGGAGAAAATTGAAAAACATTTTTTTCAAAAGCTTCCATAGAGATATTCATTCATCCATATGCCTGATACATAACAACAGTTCTATACATAACAAAAGTGCAATAATTATTAATGAAACCAATTTAAAGCACATTATATAATCATTGAAGAGCTTTTGGCTTCAAGGGACTTAACGAAGATGGAATTTAAAACAGGCAATTTGCCCAAATTGTTTTGGCACCATTTCCAAAGGGGTGGCGGCTGGAATGCAATAGATTATCCAATTTTTAACTCAATGCGGCGTACTTTTGAAATGTTAGAATGTCGGTTTCGTTCATTCTCTGGTTTATTCTCTCGTTTTTTAATTGCTTGGACGTGTTGTGGCGGTATATTTTTGCGACCAAGGCTAAATGGGATAAATGATGGAATGCCAACTTAATGACTGCAATGTTTAACGATAAGTGCAATGAACTAAAGTTACTAGAGCAGCTGTTGCATAGTGCTATTTGCTGCTACATTAATTATTGTATTACATTTCTACATTATATAGCGTCTATAAATGCAATTACCTGGTTAATAATCAACCTAGCCCTTGGGAAATTTATTTAAGATACGTTAACCAAAACTTAAAGCATATCAAGTTCCTGGTCTCATGCCTGTATATGTTGGTTGACTTACAATGTAGTAATATTCAAGTTTTTCATTAAACAACCCTAACTCTTGCATTCTATACATGCTACATATTACATATTCATAGATTTAAAACTGTGTGATGTATTTATCTATCATTTCATATTTCATTTGCGCCATAACAAACTGGAAATTAAAAATAGACTTATTTTATGGCTGCCAATTTGTGGCAACAATTTTTTCTCCTTTGAAAAATCGTGTTTAAGTATAAAAATGCAAAATAAGTTTATTGAGAAAAGGCGTTCGAAATACAATTATTTGTTTCTGTACATAAATACGAACACAAAGAGGTGTTAGGTAAGTTTTCGATTTTTGTCACTTTTATATTGTTGCATTTTGTGAGTTTAAACTCTTTAGTGGCAAATTTTTATCATCAGTGTAAAAATTAAAAAAAAATTATAAGACAGTCAAAGCACTTCGAAAAGAGCTAATTTCTAATTAAGCTTTTTTAAAACATTATGTCTTTTATGGTATAAACGATAGTGAAGTTATAAATATAACAAAATAAAAAAAATGGAAACATTTTATTCCACGATCCCAAAAACACCTTGGCAAATTTGTCATTAATTATTTCTTTCTTTTTTTACAGGTAAGTTGGCAAAAATTATACCAAGGCAGAGCTTTCGAAGCGTAAGTATATTTTCTAATCTAGTTTCTGAGGTATATGATATTCCCTGTGTGGCAGATTTGTGAAGTGACATCTAGTGTCAGTAATCGGCAAATCCAGTAGCATTTATATACGTTAGCAAATACGATTTAGCGATACGGTTATAGCGACCAAAAAGTCACGAGGATCGAAGAAACTGAGGGACAGTTCGATAGGGATTCTAGGAGAAAAACTGTCTAAATGCTTCTCTGTTTCGAAAATGTCGGAAAAATGGACTTTTGAGGCAAAATAAAAAAAAAAGTTTCTTGGTTAAAAAAATTAGGTTTTTATTTTTTTTTTCGAAAAGCAGGTATTGTTAGAAAAGTCGATTACTTGACGAAAATCTACACTAAAAACTGTAATGGAATATACTTTGGAAATGATGATGTCTTTTATACAGGGTGAGCTAGTTGACTTAAAACTTTTCATCATTTCGATATTTGACACCACACTTAATATTTTACAACTGAAAAACCAAATAATCTGGAGAAACCAAACTGTCATACAATAAAGAGCGGGGATATGAGCAGAACATACCATAAATCGCATCAAATGTGGAATTGGTGATTTTTCTGATTTTCAGTTTGAAAAATCTACTTTAATACAGGGTTTTCATTTATATTTTGACACCCACCTACAGAGTTTTTTAAACGAGATAGGCAAAAACTTGTCATATAAAAATTGTATAGTTTTTTCAGATAATAATCTTTTGAACATATCAGTAAAAACAAATGAGCACCGCAAAGTTCTTTACGTCACTTTTTTTAAATGGCTCACCCTGTATATTACTACATTTTTGGACTCTCTACACATCTCGTGTATAAATAATATCCTATACCTATCTTTAGCTGGTTACGAAATATTGACAGTTGAAAGTCGGCCATTTTGACACATTGACAGGCTCTGAAATCTAAACTGCACCAGATCAAAGAAAACGGTTTGCACGTTCCTATCTTAGGTTTTCATAAGCTATCAAATGACAGTAACTTTGAATTTAACCGGAGGTTTATAAATTCCGGTTAATTTTATCCCCGGGTTAAACTCAAACTTGCTGTCATTCGTGCAGTTTAGATTTTAGAGCCTGTCAAAGTGTCAAAATGACCAACTTTCAACTGTCATTATTTCGTTAACAGCTATCCTCAGGATATTCTCTCCCTTGTTCTCGGTTTTTTTTAAAATCCGCCATCACTTTAATCCTTTCTTTAAGTATTTTTTATGATGAAATATACATTTATTTTATAGAGTGTTTTTAATAAAAAAATAATATGCATAACTAAAAATCGTAAGGTATTAGAAAAAGCTGTCTACGCCACTGCATTCCACAGAAAAATTCTATAAGAATACCTTTTAACTTCTTCGATAAGTTTAAAGATAACTGAGATAGAGGGGGTGCCTCAAAAGTGATACTTTTCAATTCCACCCTGTACCTATTTCAAAAACCAAAAGTGATGATATTATACGCGAAATGTGTTTAGATTTCTCTACAGAGTCCAAAAATGTAGTAATATGCAGGGTGTTCTATTTAAAAGAAGTGACCCTGTACGTGCCAACCAACGCGTAGCTATTTTAGAAAAATCGAATATGGTGATTATAGGCATTTTTTTGGTCGAATTTATGACAGATTTCTATCGATGCTTATAGTAGAAGTAGATTTATCTCATTTCAAAGGATTTGAAGATGGGAAAATGGAACACGATCGGAGTATTTGGACATTTTCATGCTACAAGCGATGGTTTCCTGTGATTTTGTGGGATATTTCGAGGTAAAATTTAACTTTAAACAGTTGTGGCAAGTAAATTTAAACTGTAGAACACAACAAAAACTTCATTCATTTTTATGCATTTTTACAACAAGTAGTGCAACATTGGCGAGTGCAGTCCATATTCCTTTCCGCAATAAGTATAGTGAATATTCTCTCCCTTGTTTCGCGATCATATTTTATTCATTTCTTTTAGTTTTTTTTATGATGAAATATTTTCTAACATTTATTTTATATAAACAATATGGTGTTACATTTAAAAAAGCTTATATATTTGCTTCATAACTAAAAAATGGAAGATATTAGAAAAAACTAACTACGCCGCTAGGTTCTACGGAAAAATTATATAAGAATACGTTTTAACTACATCGATAAGTTTAAAAATAACTGAGATACGGGGGAAGCCTCAAAAGTGATACTTTTCAATTCCACCCTATACCCATCTCAAGGACCAAAAGTGCTATGAAAATTCTGTTGGCGCCAATAGCGAAAACATCAACCCTCTATTTAATTAAATCTTACAAGAAGTATTTAATTTTACATATTTCAACATTTTGCATTTATTTCCAACGTCGGTTCACATAAACTGGAATTTGACTTGAACATTTTTGTTAAATCACACATTATTTTTCTTGTAAATACGTTGCAATTTTACAATATCTCTTTTCAGTTTACTCCAACGAACCACAGTCAAATCAAAACAGAAAGGTGGTTAAGTTTGTCGGACTATACTCTATTTCGAAATGGTGCGGAGTAATAAAACCTACTTATAAATGCAAAACGCTAACAGAGTGGTCAAATAAATGTTTGTGATTTCTAAATATTTAGCCACAGCTGTTATAGCCTGCTGTATTATATTTTAACCATTCCACCCTGTTTTGTATGGCAATCCCGCGGCAAACAATAGGCTTTATTAGCAAAGGGGCCATTTTCTACCTGCAGTAGCGTACGTTTGGGTATTTAATTTAAGGATTTTGATGTTTTAGGGCGTCATATACATTAAGAATAATATTCTTTTCGTTAACAGAAAATTGACATTTGCTCGCTCGTTTCACTGGAGAGAAAACTGAATTAGCCATTTTAATTGAAACTATGAAATGAAACAAACACACTGTGTCTTCTTCGGAAGAACAAATATAACTGAAAAATTACAATTACTTAAACTTTAGGGTATGCATACAAAAAATCGTCAAATTTGAATGTTTACAATAGTAATAAAAAAACCTAAGTGTGATAAATATAATGCTGGGAAAGTCCGAGTATTAGGACAGGTAAACGTTTAAAATATGTACGTATATGTACGTAATTATGTACGCCTATGTATCAGCCATCAGAAAATGATTTATTACTTCGCATCATTTCGAAATAGAGTATAGTCGAATTCCATTGAAAGTTATCCTCAAATTTGCTACCGTTTTAGTTGACAATTTTCGCCCAGATAGACTTGAGCTTTACGAAGCTAAGCTGATTCAAATTACACTTCTGCAGTAGTCGACAGTCTTTGAAGAGAGTTAAAGCGATTTGATATGCACCAGTCGTTTTCAGAATTACTTTTCGCCGGCTGCATCATGCTTGGAATATTTGTAAATAGTTCAGGTTCCTACTTTGTAAGGCGAGACAGGGAGACGAGGCTTTCACAAGACGTTTTGCTGTAAAATATAAAAAAAAAACAGTAAGCATAATCCCATAATTCTAAATTAACAGTTTGCGGTGTTGCTTCATAACCGGATGTCGTTCCCGTTCGCATTCCTTAATTTCTTAATGTGCCGAGCCAATCAAATCATTGATTACTGATCAGGGCGTGACACATATAACCTCTAAATTTAAAATATGGAGTTAGTGTTGTAGTATAACATACCCGGGTTCGTTCAACAAGGTTGAATAAGATAAGTTGTGCTTTGTCTTTATTTTGTCAATGATCGTCAAAATAGATCAACAAAAAAACAATAAGTACCTACGTTGTGTTATAACTGTACCTTGCACAATTTTACTTATCCAGAATGCGCCCGACTTTAACAAAATTAGATAAATATGGTGTGGTATGTAAAGCAAATCACAAGTTTGTACACCTACTTTATTAATAAAAGAGAAATACTCAGCCTGGAATTCACGAGGGAAAAGAGCATGGCAGAGAAAACCTCGATCACAATTCCAAAAACCGAATCATGCTGCGCCACATTTATTAGTTTAATAAAAAATAAATTACTGTCCCCGTGCCAAAATTTATCGTTCCACACTTGTGACAATCCATTTAAAACTGAAGAGTTTGGTATTAGTTAGCCAGGCATTGCCAGCAGGTACTGAGGTCCCTTAGAGGCTACTCAGCCAATCTTTGAAATTTGAGCTAATATCCCTAGAATGCTCCTTTGTCCTTCATCTCCGGTAGCGGGTAGACACTCTCTGTGGTCCTGACCGGGACAGGTCTACTTCAGGGATGCGACCCTGCCTACGCGAGCCCTGAAATACCTCCCATACCTAAACCGGGAGATACTCAGTCCCAACCCTTTATCCTAACCAAAAGCCAATTATCCTTTCCTATAGGGATCCTGCAGGGATCTTTTATGATCTCTGCAAGCAGCTAGCCGAGTAATCGCCGGGATAAGCGATTCCCTTCAGTAAGGCCAACAGCTTCTTGTAAGGTGGAAGAGCAAACTGAGGTAGGGTACTCTCTTGTCCTTGAGATGAGAAATCATTTCGAAAGGCGGATGACCTAACAATAGTCAACGGCTTGGGAATGCACAAGGCAAAAGGAAAACCAGTGCACTAAAGGTCCTAGAAGACATTCATAGTAAAATCATGAT
Source organism: Pissodes strobi (assembly GCA_016904865.1). Taxonomy (NCBI): domain Eukaryota; kingdom Metazoa; phylum Arthropoda; class Insecta; order Coleoptera; family Curculionidae; genus Pissodes; species Pissodes strobi. The sequence goes on along the minus strand of JAEQML010064994.1, from coordinate 14,553 downwards.
GGCAGAGATGATGAATGGAAAACTTACTAATCATGGAATTCGGAGTCCAAGATCCCGCAGGGAAGGGCACCAAGAAACCTGCAGGACCTTCCAGGTCGTTAACAAGCGAAATCCCTGCATTCTAAACCGAAAAAGAAACCGCAAACTACATTATGTTGGGGTTTGGAACCGTCGGCAACATGCACTAAAACGGAGTTTTATCCACAATACCGAAACAGAATTATTGCACTCGACGTGCGTTTCGCTAACATGGTTAGCGAAACGCGCGTCGAGTGCAATAATTCTGTTTCGGTATTGTGGATAAAATTCTGTTTTAGCGCAAACTACACATCGGCACATGGAATGTTCAAAGTATGTTCCAAGCAGGAAAAGCAGCAAACATCCTGAAAGAAATGAAAAGATTGACTATAGATATACTTGCTTGCACAGAGGTTCGCTGGCTGGCTACAGGTGAGTGCCAAATGGATAATTTTCGCATATACTACTCAGGAGAAGATACCCCAAAACACAGAAATGTAACCGCATTTATTATGAGCCAAGAAATAGTAAGTTCCTTTAAAGTATTTATACCAATATCAAATAGAGTCTCATTACTGAAGAATAACAACCAACCGCGTCCATTCAACATAATAGTAGCGTATACACCGACGGCAGAAAGTAGCGAAGAGGAAATCGAACTGTTTTATGAAGGAGTCCGAACGGCTTTGAAAAACACCAAACAATCAGAGATCACCCTATTGCTAGGAGACTTCAATGCAAAAGTCGGCAAGGGAAAAGATGAAAGCATTGTTGATAGTTACGGATTGGGCATTCGAAACGAAAGAGGAGAAAAATTAGTACAGTTTTGTAAAGATATCCAATTTCCCAAACTAACCCAAACTATATTAAAGAGCTCTTTCTTGATGAACACAGAGTTAATTCCATAAGTATACCAACTGAAATAGGATCCCATATCACTAAAGAGGAACTGGAGCAAAATAATAGTAACCAGAACTTACGTCGCGTCGACTAAATTTGTCCGTAGGTGTGGCCCCCAGGACTATTATCCACGCTGATTTTCAAATTAGTGAAATAATTCCTAATTAATAATAATTTCCTCTTATAATATCTTATTATTTATCTGGAAAAAAATTGAAATATATAACGTATTATTTAAGTTCAACAATCAAAGTACCCAATTGAGGTTAGAGCATTAGCATATGTATAGAAACGTTTGTACGAACAGAAAAACCCATTACATTTGATAGCTATTGAGATAGTACACAAAGTTATAAGGTTTCGAAATTCTGATTAAAACCACGTACCGTTTCCAAGACCTGGGACACCAAAAAACAGGTTGGACACGAACGAAACAGCATGCGACATCCGAGCACTCCGCAAAATCAATTTCATTCTAATTCACGGTTAGATAGACCAACAATAATTTTAGTTACTTTTGTTATTATTCTTGATATTGTTCCTTGGTGTATGTTAAAAATCGTCAATACCATCGGTGTGTCATGCATAAAATCTGACGGTGATTAAGATTTGATTAATTGGTTATTCCTAAACAATTATGTGCCTCACCTTTATCCACACATCTGAAGTGAAACTTCTGAAAGATATATTAGGAATTGAGTTTATTTTTTTAAGCTTTTTTTTCCTCAATTTTTGTCCCCAGTTTAAAAAAATTTTTTTTGCTTATATAATAAGCAAGATATAATGAATAAGTTAGTACCTACCATTAAGGATGCGGTCAGCGCAACATGTGTGCTCCGACTTGCTCGTCGGCGTGGTAGTGGGTCAATTATTTACTCTTGACCAGGGCGCCACCAGTTTGAAATAACCTAATCTGCAGACTCAAACTAGAAGATCCTCGGTCTTAAGAATCCATAAGGGCGATCCAAAATCGACGACTATCAGCTACACAAGGCCGATTTACATCCAAACGACTATTAACTACACCTATTTTGTTGAGGTATTTCAGAGCAAATAAAAGACGGTCACGTTCGTGCAGGTTTTAAATTTATTAGTGTTCCTTAGGTTTGACGGTAACGTGTTGTCATATCTCTTTCAATAATCAAAATAATATAAATATAAAACAGGTAAAAGAGCTCAATCATAAATATATAGACAGTAATTTGATTTAAAATTGCGTTATAATAGAAGTGAATTAGATAAGGAATGATCGAACAATTATTAGATACGTTTAGCTATAACGGAATTAACAATATAATACCAAATTATTACAAAAGATCAAAACCAAGGTCAACAGATTAATCAATAATACAATAATCACAAATACATATGGCATCTATCGTCTCATCAACTAGTAATTAAGAGCAAAGTATATGTAAACTAGTAAGTTCACTCAGCGGTAAATCCTTTGATGTAATTGTGCCACATTCTTTTATATCAAGTGACAACTGGAGATGACCGATGCGCTGCGTAAGTGTCCGATTGATTCGCGTGGCTTTCTCTAGTCAGAGATGTATTCAGGAGATTGTATGGACTCGTACCGAAAGACCTACTGAATGCCGGCCGGTGAAAAATCAAGTGAAACTGAGCAAAGTTGTAAAAATATTTTCATAGAAGGAAATTGAAAAAAAATTTGCTATACGGGGTGTCATTTTTAGGTGATACCACTGTTGCTATCTCAGAATCTAACAAGAATTTAACAACACTGCAAATCGATCTTGAAAAGGCATCAATAATGGCAACTTTCTAATTTAATCAACTTTGTAGCTTTGACCGTTTCAAAGATAGCAATAATAGTGGATTACCTAAAATATATTTTAAAATATATATAATAATGTAATAGTTCGGAATCTCATTTTTACTACACTTCTTTGGTTTCATGAAAGTGATCGTTGTGACATGGTTTATGTTTTCGTCTCGCGTTACGGCTTTTTTGTATCGTTGATTGGACGACTAACCAAAACTAACCAAATCTATCAAAATTGGTTGTACCGTATCGGCACCGGCACCGGTTCAAATGACTACAATAAGCTGAGACTAAGTGAAACTAACCAAAACTTGATTCGACGATTAACCAAAGCTAACAAAATCTATTAAAATTGATTATAACGTATCGTAACGGGTTCAAATTACTAAAATAAGTTGATACTAACTGAAACTAACCCAAAGTTGTTGACGACTAACCCAAACTAACAAAATCCATTAAAATTGATTTGAATGTATTCTGAAAAGCTTGAAATGACTAAAATAAGTTGAGAATAAGTGTAGCTAACCGAGAGTTGATTGAACTACTAACCCAAACTAACCAAATCTATCAAAATTGATTATAAGGTATCGGATGACTAAAAGAATTTAAGACTAAGTGAAACTAACCCAAAATTTATTGGAAAACTAACTTAAACTAACGTATCGTAACGGGTTCAAATTACTAAAATAAGTTGATACTAACTGAAACTAACCGAAAGTTGATTGGAAGACTAACCCAAACTAACCAAACCTATTCAAATTGATTATAACGTATCGGAACAGATTCAAATAATTAAAATAAAATGAGACTAAATGAAACTAACCCAAAGTTGTTGACGAATAACCCAAACTAACCAAATCTACTAAAATTGATTTTAATGTATTCTGAAAAGCTTGAAATGACTGAAATAAATTGAGAATAAGTGTAGCTAACCGAGAGTTGATTGTACTACTAACCCAAACTAACCAAATCTATCAAAATTGATTATAACGTATCGGATGACTAAAAGAATTTAAGACTAAGTGAAACTAACCGAAAGTTTATTGGAAAACTAACTTAAACTAACCAAATCTATTAAAATTGATTATAATGTATCGGAACCGCTTTAAATGACTAAAATAAGTTAAGAATAAGTGAACTAACGGAAAGTTGGTTCGACCACTAGCCCAAACTAACCAAATCTACTAAAACTGATTATAACGTGTTGGAACCGGTTCAAATGACTAAGGTATAAGTTAAAACTAAGTGAAACTAACGGAAACTTGATTCGACAATTAACCAAAACTAACAAAATCTAATAAAATTGATTATAACGTATCGTAACGGGTTCAAATGACTAAAATAAGTTGATACTAATTGAAACTAACCCAAAATAGATTGGAGGACTAATCCAAGCTAACCAAATCTATTAAAATTATTTATAACGTATCGGAACTGCATTAAATATCTAAAATAAGATGGGAATAAGTGAAACTAAACGAAAGTTGAATCGACAACTAACCCAAACTAACCAACTCTATTAAAGTTGATTATAACGCATCGGAATCGGTTCAACTGATTGAAATAGTTAAGACTAAGTGAAACAAACCAAAAGTTAAATCGAGGACTAACCTAAACTAACCAAATCTATTAAAATTGATTATAATGTATCGGAAACGCGTTAAATGACTCAAATAATTTGAGAATAAGTGAAACTAATCGAAAGTTGGATCGACGACTAATCCAAACTAACCAAATCTATTAATATTGATTATAACATATTAGAACCGCTTTAAATGATTGAAATAAGTTGAGAAAAAGTGAAACTATCTGAAAGTTGAATCGACGACTAGACCAAAGTAACTAAATCTACTAAAATTGATTATAAAGTATCTGAACCGGTTCTAATGACTAAAATAAGTTGAAACTAAGTGAAACTAACCAAAAGTTGATTGAACGACTAACCGGATTAGGTTGGTTAGTTCGGGTTAATCGTCGATTCAACTTTCGGTTAGTTTCACTTAGTCTCAACATATTTCAAATATTTGAACCGGTTCTAAGACGTTATAATCAATTTTAATAGATGCTATTAGTTGGGTTAGTCACCAAATCAACTTTGGGTTAGTTTCTTTTAGCCTTAACTTATTTTAGATATTTGAACCGGTTCCGATACGTTGTAATGATTTTATTACATTTGGTTAGTTTGGGTTAGTCGTCGATTGAACTTTCGGCTAGTTTCACATAGTCTCAACTTATTTTAATCATTTGAACCGGTTCCGTTACGTTATATTCAATTTTAATAGATTTGGTTAGTTTGGGTTAGTAGTCCAATCAACTTTCGGTTAACTTCACTTATTCTCAACTTATTTTAGCCATTTGAAGCAGTTCCGATACGTTATAATCAATTTTAATAGATTTGGTTAGTTTGGGTTAGTGTTCAATTAACTTTCGGTTAGTTTCACTTATTCTCAACTTATTTTAGCCATTTGAAACGGTTACAATACCGACGTCATTATCGATTCTAATAGATGTGGTTAGTTTGGGTTAGTCGTCGATTCAACTTTCGCTTACTTTCACTTATTCTCAACTTATTTTAGTCATTTAAAGCGGTTCCGATACGATATAATCAATTTCAATAGATTTGGTTAGTTTGGGTTAATCGTCGATTCAACTTTTGATTAGTTTCACTTTGTCTCAACTTATTTTAATCATTTGAATCGGTTCCGATACGTTATAATCAATTTCAATGGATTTGGTTAATTTGGGTTAGTCATCCAAACAACTTTCGTCTAGTTTCATTTAGTCTCAACTTATTTTAGTTATTTGAACCGGTTCCGATACCTTATAATCAATTTTAATAAATTTAGTTAGTTTGGGTTAGTCGTCGAATTAACTTTGGATTAGTTTGGGTTAGTCGTCCAAACAACTTTCGGCTAGTTTCACTTAGTCTCAACTTATTTTAGTTATTTGAACCGGTTCCGAGACGTTATAATCAATTTTAATAGATTTGGTTAGATTGGGTTAGTCGTCCAATCAACGTTCGGTTAGTTTCACTTAGTTTCAACTTATTTTAGTCATCTGAATCGACTTCGATACATTATAATCAATTTTAATAGATTTGGATAGTTTGGGTTAGTCGTCGATTCAACTGTCGGTTGGTGTCAGTTATTTTCAACTTATGCTAGTCATATAAAGCGGTTCCGATACGTTATAATGATTTTATTACATTTGGTTAGTTTGGGTTAGTCGTCGATTGAACTCTCGGCTAGTTTCGCATAGTCTCAACTTATTGTAATCATTTGAACCGGTTCCGTTACGTTATATTCAATTTTAATAGATTTGGTTAGTTTGGGTTAGTAGTCCAATCAACTTTCGGTTAGCTTCACTTATTCTCAACTTATTTTAGCCATTTGAAGCAGTTCCGATACGTTATAATCAATTTTAATAGATTTGGTTAGTTTGGGTTAGTGTTCAATTAACTTTCGGTTAGTTTCACTTATTCTCAACTTATTTTAGCTATTGAGTTTTTCGTCGTATCAACTTTGGGTTAGTTTCACAGTGCCAAAAGATATTTAATATTTACAAAGCATTCCGTTATCGTTATATAATATGTACTTATAAAAAAAATCTGACACCTAGACGATTTTTCCGGTCTCGACCTTCACCTAATTTTATTAACATATCTATTCACTAATCCGACTATAGATTCCTCCTATTTGCCTTTGTATTTTTCATTGCTTCGTATATATTTCCACCGAAGTCCGAATAAAATATTAAAATAGAAATAAAATTAAGGATTTCCACAAATCCGACTCTGTTCTGAACACTCTGCCTACACACGAACGACTGATTAAACTAAAACGCTCTACATGCTGCCAACAATCTGCGGATTTTCGGCGGCTGGCACAAAATATTTGGGGGAGTGGAGCTACTAGTTTACATATACTTTGTTAAGAGTTATCCGTCTAATAAGTAGCTACTAAAACTTTGTGCGCGTTTACCAAGATAGACGACTCGCAGTTGTACATAAATAAATCTTACTGATTTAGATCATTAAATACCGTATGGAAAATTATTATAACTGGATAGTCAATAAATTAGTACGACAATGTTGATCATTTAAGACAATATAAATCAAATTGTAAGAATAAGAAATGTAATATAACAAGACACTATGAGCATTAATAGATTCACACTAGTAAATACAGCAGTTAATTAGATTCGCATTGGTAAGCTGTGCTTACACTGAAACAGTTCCGGATATAGTTTGGGTTAGTTTGGATTAAAAGAAAAAAAACCTAACTACGTAGGGTTTTTCGATGGTGATGACGAATTGGGAGCAACGCTCTCTTCTACAGGCATTCCTCGAGGAAGGAAACGACGTACTTTGTTCCGGAATCCACCGTACGTGGCAAGTCACCAACAGATATCTCGACTTCAGGCAAAATCCAACCAATCCACAGTCAAGCCATTTACTACAGCAACCTAGTAGCTATGCCACTTTTAACCCGAAATAAGTATAATCCCCCTTCAGGTGAATTAAAAATTCTTAAACTTTTTATCAGGCATACGCACTACCTCCTTGGAAGGTTTACCAAAGAAAGAGAAGGAAGTCAGGTCAAAATCGGCCACCTAGATCGTGAAATTCAATGTTAAAAAGACAGAAAAACTCGACCCACAGGCCCGCTTCGCATTGTCCTGCAACATAGGTAAAATATCATCAGCCGGTTGTCACCAAACTTACTAACATCTGCAATATGCAATGAAATGTATATTATGTATTGCTGGCAGGGCAAAGAAATCCAACGATAAAACCATTATTGACAATGACTATAAACAAACAGAAACTACTTTATTCTGGCCGGCGCCATTTTAAACTGCTAACATCAAATCTATTCAACGCATGAATTCGCGATCAATCGGACCTAAACGTACCTTTAGTTCCAGCCGTTGTCCTTGTTAGAACGCCTGCAAAACAATTCGATCGACGTTGCCAAGTTAGGGAATACACGCATACACTAAAACATTCTGACTGCGTATATTTAAAGCGAAAGCGAAAAACAGTCGTTTAACTAACCCAAACTAATGGCAGCATATCAATTAATTATGTATTTTCTTGTTGGCTTGAACCGTAACCACGTCAAAATCGCACGAAGACCGCTAGCGAATATAACATCTGGCAACCTTCCAAGAATATCCCTTTCATTTATTATACTCGTCCATAGGCAACCAACAATTATTTTTCCTGCTGACCTTAACACCCCTATTATTGTTTGAAGGTTATATCAAAAGTAAACATTGATTGAATTTAAATTTTCTCGATTAAATATTGAAATAAACCCAAGAAAAATAACCAAGAAATTCCGAAACAAATGTTTCTGACATTCAGGAGACCGTTTTTAATGTATATTATCACCGAAAAGGAAATTATTCGTAAAGGTAAGAGTTTTAATTGAACGTTTTGAAGTGCATTGCTATACAGCCTATAACTTAAATGTTTTTCTCGATAGCGAGCGGCAGAATATGGTACGATCTATTGAATGATTATGTGCTAAGCCAGTGATATCAAACAGAGAAAACCAAGTTACGTATATAAATGTCGTGCTTTCAATCTATTCCTCTAAGAGCTCGATAAATGGCAGGATCCAAACGAGGAGTAAGTAGTCTCGTAGTCTAGTAGTAGATGTGGGATTAAAGGTGTAATAACTGACTTTATTTGACATTTATCTGTTACATGTTTTCATGCTAAATTGACATGTAACACCATGAGACTCACCTAACATAAACATTTGGACCCAGTAGCACTGTTCTCCCGAAATTAATTATTTTAGTTTTTCCTTCTCCCCCTCTCCTGGACAAACGGGGGGTGGGGGAGCAGTGTTCGTTCAGGATCCTCATTTTACCTCGGCTACATATCCTGAAATTTCAGCTCTCTAGATATACTGGAACATGCTTCATTAAAGTGTTTCACTTTGGTTTCCGTTTCATTTGATTTTATTTTTTTTGGACTTACCCACGCTAAAGAAGTTTCACTTCAAAAAAAAAACCAATCGTAAAGCTTTTGTGAAATGACATATTTTTACCTTTACAAACCAAATTGTTAATACAAATCCAATATATTTCTTCCCACTTTCATGTTTGGAATGTTTATTACCAATACATAACGTTTTCAGCTTTAAAAATGCATATAAAACGACTTTTAATGTAGTTTTTAACAAACAATGAAACAATAAAACATTGGTTGAAAAATCAAAACGAAACGTTAAAACATATAAGGTTATAATGTTCCCAATCTCGGATTAAACTCTCAAAAGGCTAGGATTAGATATAAAATCTCGGTTAACGGTCAAAAAAGGGTCGGTGCATAGGAAAATATTGATGTAATCTGGATTAAGCTTTAATCTGGATTAAAACACGACAGTCCATATAGCGGTTAGAAAAGGCACTTGTAGAGATGAAATAAAATCTAAACTCATATTCAAGGTAAGGTGTAGGTCAAGCAACAAACGGCACTGTGCAAAGGCCATTATTTAGGGACAAAATACAAGACAGTTTTAGGCCCGGTAAATGTTTAGTTAAATTAATTAATTTTTGTTTGTTGCTATACATTATTTGGCATACACTCATAGATAGCTTATATTTTGAAATGTTTCTTTGTACCGGGTGACCTTATAAACTAGCATCCTCCGCAACTCTTATTTTTTTTTATCGTACAGGAAAAATTAAAAAATTGGCATACAAAATTGCATTGCAATTTCCGATAACTTTGCATATATACGAGGGGCCACAAAAAGTATATATTTTTTAATGGAATGCCCTGTATATTTCTGGCTAAAATGAAAGATCTCTTTTTTTCTGATTTCAATTATGCCTTACCACAAGTTGACATTTTTTGTTTCTGTTGTATTTTGCGGTATTTAAATTTAAAGTTGGATTGAATTTACATTATTTTAATATACGCTGCCATGATTACTGCATAGAAATCAATAACTTTTTGAAGAGTGGGCCATAAAAACAATAATAACAAATGTTTCTGAATTGACCAAATGTCTGAAAAAAAAAGATCTTTCATTTTAGCCAGAAATATACAGGGCATTTCATTAAAGAAATATGTACCCCCATATAAATGCAAAGTTACCGAAAATTTAAGCGCAAAATTTTCCCTGTATATCAGTTTTTGTATTTTTTCGTACGATAAGAAATAAGAAAGTTACGGGGAAGTGTTAGTTTATACAGAGTCACCCGGTACATTATTTTTCTAGGCTTTTGTGCTTTTCTTCCTAATGGCAATGAACAAATAATAACCAGGATTTATCGCTTGATTGACTATTAACTATGTCATTAAGTGCTGAATTGAACCATCATGTCCAACAAGCTAGTTATAGTAAGTAGTTATACCACTAATTTTCTTTGGTAATGTAATATGACCATTGATTTATTTCGTTAAGCATCAGACCGTTGAAAGTTTCATTTTTAGAACGTTGATGGTATTATTATGTACTAGATAGTGAGTGTATGCAGTTGCTTTCATAGATCGCTGCATAAATTCGACAATGTTGGTGTGCATACCGCCGTAACTAAGTATGTTTAATGAAGTTTATGGTTCGGAATATTATATATTATAAATATATTGTGTTCTAATAACTAGTGATTATCGAAATATAAATCGTTTTGTTAATGAAATGGATCTTTCTGTAAGGTTAAATACTTAAATGAAGGCTGCCAACGGAATCAAGACTTTCCACATCACACTTCCAACCCCTTTGTCCTAAGTGGATACATAGAAATGTTGATTTTTTGGCGGTTCTTTGATGCGGTTCCTATTCGTCCCCAGAACAAAATAGCAGCCCTTTAGAAAATTAATATTTACCATTTTTTCTTTTGCCTTTTTAGTTTGGATTTTATATGGCATAAAATGGTATAAATTGGCGGTCCGGCGCGGCGGGGAAAATGGTATAGGTCCAAATTGAAATTGAGTAAATTAAGTCCTAAAAACATCTAAACATTATGTCATACAAATCTAATAAAGACCTTTAATAAATAATCGAATTTCTCTCTTTAGTTTCTGCGGTTTTGCAAAGAACCAATTTTTATGAGAGTAGAAAATAGCTTGGTATGTAGGCATGTTCTTACTTCATGAGGTGCTCAAATGTTGTCCGTTGACTTCCTGGCAGTAGGTCATGCATTGGCAAATCCAATGCTTTACAAAAACATCTCTTCCACCTTTGACAGACGAACGCGGCTTCACGGCGACTACAGCTAATGAAAAAGCAAACATGCTCGCCAAAATGTTTTCATCGCACTCTACCTTAAACGTCCCCCAAGGCAAGGCTCTCCCCGTCATTTGAACATCAACACTACCTTGGCAGAAATTCAGTTTCATCACCGTGATATTCGTAAAATCCTCAAAGAATTAGATACGCAAAAGACATCAGGACCGGATAAAGAACTGCGCCAGCGAACTAACACCCATTTTTTCCAGACTTTTTCTCTCCCTTAGCGAAAAACGATTTACCCATCTTCAAAAGTCGCTCGAGTGCAACGTGCTCCAAAAAAGGCAAGAAAACCACGCCCTCAAACTATCGCCCAGTTGCCTTGCTTCCAATAATCTCCAAAGTCATGGAACGTGCAGTCAATCAGCAACTACTCAAGGACCTTGAGACCAACAGATTAATCAGCGATAACCAATACGGCTAAGAGAGATCGACAGGAGATATATTGGCCTATGTCACTCATCATATATGGAGTAGGGCATTTGAGAACTACGAAGAATCTCGAGCGATTGCGTTGGATATTTCGAACGCATTCGACGGATTGCTCAGCAAACTGCCGTCCTTCAGATTGCCAGCCTCTCTCTGCAGCTGACTTGCCAGGTTCCTTAAGAACCGATCCGTGCTGGTTGCAGTTGATGGACACATCTCAGACACATTCACCATTAATGCGGGCGTGCCTCAGAATGCAATACTTTCACTAACTCTGTTCCTCATCTATATTAATGATCTGCTGACCGAAATCAATAATCCTGTTTACAGTTTTGCAGATGACAGTACCCTTGTCTCCCAATTTAGATCGGAAAAACCCTTACCAGCGACTGAGACATATCACCGCAGACAGGAGCAGATTACGGCAATTAATCAAGATCTGGAGAGGATTCGAACTTGGGGCGAGAAGAGACATTTGGACCAGTTCAACCCAAGCGGCCACGTTACCAAGAAAGCCAATACGGCCGGCCCTGACATTTTTATGGCAGGATCGACCATTCTTTCATCCTCGTCAATCGGACTACTGGGTGTCTCGGTCAACAGCAGTATATCCTGGCATGACCACGTTGTTAACATCGCAAAATCATCCTCCCAGAAGCTTGGTGCGCTATTTCGCAACAAAAAACTGTATACACCGCAGCAGCAGCTGCTCCTGCTTTACAAAGCGCAAATAAGACCGTGCTTTGAATATTGCTCACACATATGGAGTGCCTCACCGAACCACACCGTAAAGCTGCTGGATACCATTCAGAAAAGAACTGTGCGTCTTGTCAGCGACCCGGAGTTGACCCGGGATCTGGTTAGTCTGGAACACTGCAGACATATGGCCGAGATATCTCTATTTTACAGATATTTTCACTGCAGATCTTTCTAGGATTGGGCCCGCCTCATCCCGCCCCCAGCAACGCATGTCAGACAGTCAGGACAGACGGCAAGAGCGCACCCGTTCGTTGTACAACTGGAAACACTTATAACATTGCTTTACAAGGACTCCTTTATCTGGCGTACTGGATCGCTGTGGAACTCACACCCAGGATATCTGTTTCCCCCAAATTACATTCTACAGCTATTCAAGAACAACATCTTCGCGCACACACCGCACGTCGAGTGTCATAGGATCTCCCTTTAATGTGTGGAACATTGCCATAAAAAAAGGAAAAAAAAATCTACCAAATATGTTCAAAATGAATACCCTGAATCTCCTGAAAGTAATACAATCTACTTTTGATCTCCTCTCGGATATTTTCAAGGAAACCGGCGCCAATATTTGGGCATTCTTGGGTTATTCTTTGCCGTAAGTCCATAATCGACTCAAGTGCAATACAAAAAATCCAGTCCCATAGAATGACCAATCCAGTTACCAGGAAAACTATAATATCCAATTGATGTCTTACTACTCTAGAAAAATGGGGAGGAGCGCCATCCTGCTGAAAAGTTTGTCTCGTTTTCTTTCTTTCTTTCTTCAATTATTTCAATAATTTTTGGCTCAATAATCTCTTCAAACATGCTGACGTACAAATCCTCGGTCAAATTTTCTTGAATGGCCCTACGATGTGCAGATTCCCCAAATTCATGTTCATTTACATTAACTGGGAATTAAGTATGTGATTCCCTAAATATGTAGACATTTTCTGGTTGGCTAGGGTGATGTTAATAAAAAGCCTCGGGATAACGGATAAAATATAATATATAATAAGCAAATTCCAAAATATAGCTTCACCGATCATTCCTAACGCTAAATACTACTAGGTCCGTCACTTTCTTAACACTACTTTCTAAAATACTCGTCTGACGCCGTCTTTATGCGTCGTACGTGTCTCTCGAAAGGGACAAAAAAGCAATCCGGAGAACTCTAGAGGCATAACCACTATGAAACTGCTCACCAGCATTGTCAAAAGCATCTTAGAACACACCATCAAAAACAAAGATGAACAACGAGGAGTTCGGAAGAACAGATCGACAACTGATGCCCTGTTTATTGTGAGACAGGTAAAAGAGAAGGCGATCGAATGCAGCTACCCTGCTTATGTGTATCGTATTGACCTAACAAAAGCGTTCGACAAAGTACAGATGCCCGATATACTGGACATATTGAGAAAGAAACAAATCCCAACATCAATCATAAACATAATCAGAAATCTGAACACAGGCAACACTACCTACAAGAATAAAAGTGGACCAACAAACAACAAAAGACATACCGACACTAACAGGAATAAGACAGGGTGATAGTCTCAGCCCAGTCCTTTTTAACCTCGTTATGGACGAGATTATACCCAGTGTGACAACAATGAATACAGACTGAACAACACACCAATCAGCATGGTGTACTATGCGGATGATGCGGTAATCCTGGCAGAAACGGAAAATGATCTGCAAAGGCAAAGTTTTATCAGTAGTGAAAAATACAACATGTCAATCTCCATTGATAAAACAAAATGTATGACCTGCTCCAAAGAACCAGTAAGGTGTAAAGTCGTAATAGACAATAAACCAATAGAACAGGTAATGAGCTTTCGTTACTTAGGAGCGGACACATAAAGCAACAACAACCCGATAAACGACATAAAATCACAGGTCAACAAAGCCGCAACAATTTCAGGATGTGTGAAAGATATCATCTGGAAAAACAACCATATGCGCATTGATAGTAAGGTGCAGACATATAAGTCCTGTGTTAGACCGGTGCCAACCTATATTACCGAGACTAGAGCTGAAACGAATAAGACAAAGAGCATCCTCAGAACAGCTGAGACGAAAACCTTAAGAACCATCGCAGGGAAGACACTTAGAGACGGGGTGAGAAACAGTGACATAAGAGAGGCATGCAAGTTGGAGGGCATAGTGAGATGGGGGAGGAAAAGAAGAAGATATTGGCGTGACCACATAGACAGAATGGACCAAGAAAAACTAGCATACATCGCTGAAGACGGAAAACCAGCAGGCCGACAACCGCTAGGAAGACCACCTAAGAGATGGAAAGATAGCTGGAACTCTATCTCACAGGATAACCAACCGAATTGAGCCTTGCAATTAACAGACCTTAAGGCCTTCTTGAAGTAGAAGAAGAAGAAGAAGAAGATATTTACATCCTAAATTCATTTTATC
>JAEQML010064993.1:0-21473 GCA_016904865.1 Pissodes strobi | reverse complement strand
GTGCCATCAAACTTCACACTCGTGTGAAAAGTGTTATTTTCAACACTTGTTGCACAATATACTATTACTGCAAATATTTTGGAAAAATTTTTACTTTTTCCGTCGAGTGTGCTATGAATGGTCATGGAAACCGAAGATAAATAAATGACAGTCGTGCGTTTGTTACAGTTTGTTGCTGGCAATCCTGTTCTAAATATGCCCGATGCCCGAATATAATATGTCAAAACTGACAGTCATTTGCAAATTTCAGAATAAGTATAGAGAAAAATGTGCATTTAATTTTAAAAAATGCGGCTGTAATAAAAAGTTGTGTTGTGTGTTTTTCGAGCGCAAAAAAGATTTCGAAAGATTACATTAACATTATTTCTCAGGCGGCAATTCGTTACTTTGCGCTCTAAAAATAAAATAACTATTACCAATATATAATTACGATGATAATGATGACATAAAGAATGATGGCATGATATGACGAAACTTTATTGCTTTGCACAGACATGCCCATAATGTACAATAAGAATATTTAAGTTTAAATGTGGACCCAACAAAATATCACAGCTTTGTACTAAGCCGTGAAAATATTACATATATCGTAGTTATGATTAGATACTTACCTCCTTTTATCACTAAGAAACCGAAAAAAGCTCCTATCACAATTATATTTTTTATTAATACCTTTAGCGGCACAAACGTGTTCCATCTTTGGAAAACTCATGATATCGCAAGTTATAAAAACACGAAATCGGTATCAACACTTTTAACTACGCCTATGTTCAATTGTTTGCAAAATCTAAGGAACAAATAGCCGCTACCGACGCTAGTGTCGTGATCTTCCCCATAATGGCGCCATGCGCAAGGATCGGCGCAAACCGTTCTCACGAGCGGATTATCCTAGCTGATTGTACTAAGCTGTGCTACAACTATATGACCCTCTTCATGAGTATAATATAAGCATTACCGTAACATGGGGATACTTTAAATATGGGGGATACTTTGATTAAAATGTCAAAATTTTACTGGCTTTGCCATTGCACCGCCAAATTCCCTAGTAAGACCTTGAGATTTTGTGGCCTGTTGGCTCGTTAGTCACGCCAACTAGTCGACACACGCCGAGCATCGAAACAGCACGTGCGTCTTTTTGATTGTATTTGCACATGTTTTGTTTTATTTATTCAAGCTGAGAAACTTCATATCCACAAAGGTGAGTGTTTGCATTTTGGTTGTAATCCTACTTGTATCAAGTTTGTCATGTATTAAGGAGTATTTGTCATGAACATTCATTTTAAATTTCAATAAACAGTTTTTTCTACAATTTTTTTTTATTTACGGGGTAACTTTGATCAAGCTGTGGGTATCATTGATCGCACGATCAATGTTCCCCTATCTGATTAATGTTGCCCCATCTGATCAATGTTGCCCCATCTGATCAATGTTGCCCCCTTCTATAAACTAAAAAAAATAAAATAAAACAATTCTCGATTGTTTTTTGCAGAAATGCCCCGTGTACACAAACAAATCTTAGGGAGTAGACAATACATGAACTATACCCCTGAAAAGTTAGAAGACGCATTGCACGCAGTGGTGGAAGGTGTGTGCAACATTCGAGAAGCGTCAAGACGATTTGGCATTCCCTTTGGAACGCTTTATAACAAGTATAAGAGAAAACACATAAGTAGACCAGGTCGTCCAACGATTTTTACTAAAACCGAGGAATTAGCAATACTTAAATCAGCGTCAAAATGTGCAGACTGGGACTTCCCTTTACGTATCATGGACATAAGGATGATGGCAAAATATTATCTGGACAGGAAAGGCGAAACTGTAAATATATTCAAGAATAATATTCCAGGTGTCGATTGGACCTATAGTCTTTTGAAAAGACACCAAGACTCATACGGACAAAGATTAGCTACTAGCATAAAAAGAACTAGGGCGGCGGTGTCTAGAGAAACTCTGAATGCGTTCTACGATACTTTAGAAGTCGTTATCAAGAATTTTCCAAGCTCGAACATATTCAACTAGGTATGACGAGTCGAATCTTTCCGATGATCCAGAAAAAAAACGAGGGATTTAGAGACGTGGGGTGAAATATCCTGAAAAAGTTATGATTCACTCGAAAAGCTGCACCACTGTGATGATATGCGGGTCTGCTGATGGAACACTATTGCCTCCGTACGTGATTTTTAAGATCCTACATCTATATGACTCCTGGAAAGAGAATGGTCCACGAGGCCCTCCGTGCTGTGACAAGCCATGTTGCAGTCTGGGCACCAGGTTCAACCGAACAGCAAGCGGATGGTTAGATGGAGCCACATTCCGCGATTGGTTCCTAAGCTGCTTCCTTCCTCATGCCAAACGTTTAGAGGGCCAAAAGACCCTAATAGGTGATAACCTTTCCTCTCATTTGGACGTGGACGTTTTGAACTTATGTGCAGAAAACAATATTGATTTCATATGTTTGGTGCCAAACTCCACTCATCTGTGCCAACCGCTTCACGTCGGTTTTTTTCAGGCCATTGAAGGAAGCTTGGAGAGCTACACTTTCAGAATGGAAGTTGCAGAATTTAAGACTATCTACGGTTCCTAAAGACACATTCGCCAAGATTTTGAAGAAGACTCTGAACTGCATGGATACTAAGTTGCCACGCCAACAATCTGATATGGTCATAAAATCAGCGATCAAACGAAACTTGATTAAGTCATTTAGTGCTTCTGGTATTAACCCTTTGGATCACGAACAAGTTTTAAAAAGATTGCCACGCGAATTCGATGAGAAAGATCCTACAGCTGAGGTGGAAAATGCGCTTACTGCTATAATAAAGGAGCAGAGAATTGGGGATCCAAGTAAACCACAAAGAAAAAAGAAACGTCTGGTTGTCGCACCCGGTTGCAACATATCTACGGCAACAGAGGA
Organism: Pissodes strobi; assembly: GCA_016904865.1. NCBI lineage: Eukaryota > Metazoa > Arthropoda > Insecta > Coleoptera > Curculionidae > Pissodes > Pissodes strobi. Next base: position 18,562 of record JAEQML010064993.1, on the reverse strand, counting down.
AGTCGGGAATGACGACACGGAACTTGGATGTAGCTCCACAACCGCAGTCATTGATAATAGTGATTATGACAGTGAACACGACATCATTTTATCAGAGCTCCAACAGCGGATGCACAGGAGCAATTTACCCTCAGATGGAACCTCGGAAGCACCTAATGAAGTCTTTGAAGTTGGTCAGTACGTTTTAGTGAAGTTTTCTTCGCAGCGGGGAAGGAAAACTGACAGATATTTGTGTAAGATAACAGAAACATACCTAGAGATTGTTGTCACCGGCATGAAATCCATTTGGAGAAATAAAACACAATTTAAACTTGTGACAGATGATGTCTCAGTTATCAGAAGCGAATATATTATTGCAGTTCAGGCCAGTCCCATAGAGAAGTTGGACCAAGATCTGAATGTATATTACGAATTTTTCGCTAGTATTCCAGTTGTTGAAGTTTAGACTAAGAATGTTTCTTTTTATTTATTTTTTTTAATCGAATTAAGCTTTTGTTTCCTTTCCAAATGACTGAATACCTAAGGTTTATCTATTCCCATTATTATAAGCCATCTAGTATTAGTCTAGCTCTAGTTGTGTTCTGATTTAGCTGTTAGTTTACATTTTTATTTAATAAAGTGATGTTTTTATCTGATCAATGTTGCCCCACTTTTTGTAGAACCTCAATTATAGTACTTATAAATTTGAAAAAAAAAATCCAGACACTATTTAAATGGGGCAACTTTGCTATTCTGAACAAAACGAATTGATGATCAAAGTATCCCCAAAATCAGCATATCTTTGATCAGGTCATTTTTATTTTTTTTGACAAATGTGTGATTTTCTAGACTTCATTTCTTCAGGATATGTTCGTCAGGTAAACCCGATATACCACGTTTTTTGTAATTACTGTAATAGCAAAGAAAATAGATATATTCCCGAATTTAGAAAAAAAATTATCAAAGTATCCCCATGTTACGGTATCTTCTAACCAACTTTATAAGTATTAGTAGGCAGAGATTATAAGAACCGAATGAAATGGTAATTTTTTTATTGTCAAGACCTGTCAGTTACAAAATTTATATTTTCTGTGTAATATTGTATTTTTTACAATGGCTGAAAATGAAAATTATCAATATTTTGAAAAATATGGCATGTTAGTCTGCTTTATACAGAGCAATGAAAACTCCGTGAAGCTTCTCAGCTATATTTCAATAGGTTTGTTTGAATATTTATTTACCTTTTGAGTTATTTGGGTTTATTTTTTTTAAGTATCATTTTAATTTATAGATATTCCGAAAAAAGGCAATCAGATCTTTTACATTAGATTTATAAACTCGGCGATGGCGTCAGCCGTTCGCGCTGGCGTTGAAAATACGTATATTCATAAGACCATTTATAAAGCCTATGTTGCCGTTTATGCCGTTCAACATAAACCAATTTTATCTTTTCCGTCGACCGCTCGTAGAAAAATCCGTAGCAAATTTGAAAGAGCCAATCAAAACAGTTTTTACCTGTCACCTATCACTTCAAACGTCAAAGGGGGTTGAGATGAATGAGTACTTCCACAAAACACAAAATATCCTCATTTCCTTTCTTACCAGTGTCGAGTTCAGTTCAATTAGAATCGTTTTAAAAAATTTGTTTTTCCTTGTGGCTTCCGCGTTTTGGAATATGGATAACTTTTCAGATGATTTTGTGGGGGAGGAATCCGAGAATGTTGGTAAGATAATTGTTTTTTTTTATGAATTCTATTTTTATACAGATGTTTTCTATATTTTTCCTAGAAGAAACGGAAACCGAGTCATCGTCGCCGTCGGTTCCATCCTGCAGGGTTGATTATGGCCTCCTAATTGAGGCCATTTCAAAGCTATGACTATTTGTACAACTTATCAAATAAGATGTACAAAAATACAAAATTAAAATCCCAGGCGTGGAAGCAAATAAGTGAGTTGCTAAACTGTTCCGGTAAGTAAACTCTCTAAATATATTACATATTTTCATATTATGAGTAAATTTAGCCTATCAACTATCAGTTATTACAAAAATATTATCGGTTTTTTAGTTGACGATTGTATGAAAGCATGGAAGAATTTAAGAGATAGATTTGTCAATGAAAAAAACAAACTTCCTTCAGGAAGGACCAGAATGTAACTGGCCATATTTTGAACAAATGCTATTTTATAGCAAATTTGCCAAGCCTAGGCAGGAAGTATTATAGGCTGCCAAAATTAATCTGTATATATTTTGTACTACGTAGGTATATGCACTAATGTATATCCTTTTTTTAGAACATTTACGACTACAAGCAACAAAAAACAGAGAGCAGACCGTCAAGCCAACTGTCGTCGTGTTCAGTATGGAACTAAATAAAACAGGTAGTTCAGCTTATAATATTGTTTTTAACCGATCGGACGGAAAGCATTTCCGTCCTATTCAAACACCTTGTTTGTCAGATTTGACGTTTATCAAAAGTAACAATGAGCTGTGGTTTCAATAGTTACGTAATAAACTCCAAGGTCGCTCGATTGAAAACTTTATGTTATGTTGAGTTTAAATTTAAAAAACGGTTTTTATTTAGAGTAATATTTGGCTCTATTTCTATAAATACATATTCTAATTAATTCCGATCAGATAAAAAATAGTATGTGCAACTCGTAGGGAAAGCACATTCCTGGACTCCTGTGTTATTTATAAATGTTTTGCTTTTCCTACTAGTTACACAATTTACTATTTTCTAGTACAAAGGAAGAGAAAGCGTATTGCCCAGGAAGAGAGCGATAGGGAAATGACACAACTATTACAAATGGGAACAAAAGTTTCCAACAGAATTGAAACCGTACCACCACCAAATTTCAATAGGACTTTTGTCGAGTATGTTTATCAAGAATTGGAACACATGGCAGAAGAGAAAGGTACAAAGAAGAGGAAATATTTCATGTTATTATTAAGTACAGAGTAATTATTTTTATTGACATTAAACAATTATTATAATATTTTTCACGTTTTTTTTTTAATTTACCCAGAAAAGGTTTAAAAATAAACAAAAAGGACCCACTTAACATTCAGTTTTATTCAGTACAAATACAATATACAGTGTGTCTACTTAAGTTCGCACCATATGGGAAGCTTTTTTATTATTAATTTTACGAAAAAAAAGTTATTCTTCATAAAAAGTTCTGCTTGGTCCAAAACCTAAAATGCAATTATCAGATATCAATTTTTTTCAGCACGTATACGAGGTTTGTCAGAAAATATGAATTTTGCCCAACAGTAAAGTAAATTTATTTTTGAAAATATCGAAAACTTTAATCAGTTATCTCTTTATTCGTTAAACATTTGATAACTTTTACGTCCCTTAGCTTCTATGTTTCATTATTTTGATGATGCATTAAAATAATTGATGATATAGTAAAATAAATAATTTTGATATTTATCAACTATTTTAATGCATCATCAAAATAATGCAACATACCGCTTTTAATGCATCATCAAAATAATGCACGCACACCGCTCGTCGAGCGCCATAGGATCTCCCTTTAGTGTGTGTGCAACTGCTATAAAAAAATAGAAGTTAAGAGAGGTAAAAGTTATCAAATGTTTAACGAATGAAGAGATAACTGATTAAAGTTTTCGATATTTTCAAAAATAAATTTACTTTACTGTTGGGCAAAATTCATATTCTCTGACAAACCTCGTATACGTACTGAAAAAAATTGATATCTGATGATTGCATTTTAGGTTTTGGACCAAGCAGAGCTTTTTATGAAGAATAACTTTTTTTCGTAAAATTAATAATAAAAAAGTGTCCCATATGGTGCGAACTTAAGTAAACACATTGTATATAACAGTACATTACATACACCTAACTGTGTATGTCCTAGGATATATTGAGTGTTCTCTATAAAGTTTTATTAGAATAAAAGTTTTATATCCTCTAACAATTCTACCACAGATGCTTAGTGGCAATAATAATTATAACCATAACTTGTTCTTTTTAACAGTTATCAGATCACAAATAATTTAATTTATTTATAAAAAAAAGTTTTACAAATAAAGTTACTTTTAACCTAAGCCTGAGTTAAACAAACCAAAAAGCAGTATACGTACCTATTTCTGAGAAAAAATACAAAAATAGAACATTTTGTTTTATAAAATAAATGAATTTACAATAAGTTTGCAGAAAGTATCATGTCTTGCCATGAAACTCGTCCATCATCTGATGTAAAATAATCAGACAAGGCATCCCGCATTGAATAAATGTAACGTTTCGTAAACCTAGTCGACCGACAGACTGTAGGGGATTCTGTTCAAGTCTCCAGCCCCCATTTTGTTCACCATCTGTGTCGACATAATTTGGTGGACAATATATGTTAACATTTTTTGGGTAAGAAAGCTCCGTTTGGCAATAATTATATAAAACCACAATAGCCTTTACAATATTATCGACATTTTTCCCCTTGGCATATATTGTTGTTTTTAAAATCCTCCACCGGGCCACTAATATCCCAAAGATATTTTCAATGACCTGTCTAGCTCTAGAAAGTCGATAATTGAAAATTCTTTGCTTATGAGATTGATTTTTTCCAGGGTAAGGTCGCATGATATATTTTTTCAATGGAAATGCTTCGTCTGCGACAAAAAAAAAATAGGGCATGGAAACGTTTGTTCCTGGCAAGGGACTTTCTGGGGGAATGTTCATATCTGAATTTTCCATTCTTTGTCCGAACACGCTATTTTTGAAGATTCCACCATCACTTTGGGACCCATATGTACCAATATCAACACATGTAAATTTATATTGATAATCACATGAAGCCAACAAAACTATACTAAAAGTTTTTTTATAATTAGAAAACAAAGAGCCACTTTTAGCAGGAGATTGTATCTGTATATGTTTCCCATCAATGTTTCTCACGCAATGAGGAAAATTCCATCTCTTGAAATCCATGGGAAATTCTTTGCCATTCATCTTCTGATTCCGGAGTTTTGAGGTATTCAATACTTAGAACTTTCCAGAGGGCTTGACAAGTTTCATGCACAATTTTATGTACAGGGTGGGCAAATAAGCGAGGTAAGCGGCTGTATCTCAGAAACTACTAATCGTAGAGACTTGCGGTAAAAAATTATATAAATAAAGTGACCAAAAGAAAACACTGGAAATAATTTTCAAGTCCATACCTCTACCGCTAGGGGGCGCAATAGCTATGGTCGGGTAGAAAAATGCATTTTACTCAAAAATGTTGTATTATAAGTTGAAAAAAGAATACCACCACTCTAATCCTCGTGAAATTATGCATCTTTTTTGTTCATCACTTTTGATTGTAGGGCATGAAATAAGGGCGGGGGGGAGAGGGAGAAGTCTGACTGATTGAAATGCCTATAACTTTAGTTTGACTCAACATATTTGATCAAACTAGGTCTCGTTTGAGAGAGGAAACCTTGCTTATTAAGAACAGAATATACCCATGCCGAATTGGTATTTGCTGTTCCCGCTAGGGGGCGCCAATTCAAAAGTTCATGGTTTCTTAATTTTTCTCCGAAATTTCAAATATAATGATACCATTATTTTAACAGCAACAGAAAATAGATCAAATTTGCAAGAAAAAACCTCTAAACCGCATATCGATATGTAGTGTATCAAGAAAACACTCGGTATTTCACAAATTAGATCTTTAAAACATCCCGACTAGCCCGAGGTCTAGACGAAGGTTATTTACATTACGCAGTTCACGTAGTGTTATTGTTTAGCTTAAATGAACGCGATACCTGACACGGTCGGCAAGGCTAAGGTTAAAACCTTGTTTAGTCAACCTCGTCAGTGCAATGTTTTGATACACGACCGAGCCGTGAACCTATACCAATATAGGATATATATAGAGAGAATACAAGACTGAGTAACATTGTTACGTGTACGTAGATTATAAGAATATACATCATGTGCTTTACCATCTGATGTATTATAGGTAAAGTTAATACAGAACTCTACAGTTACCTGGAGTATTTATTCGATAGTATAAAAGGAGTTCTACAGATAACTTCACGCAATCAAGAGTTATTGCCATGCATGCATTGAAAAAATGAATAAGATTCGAACTTCTGTGGTCAAGCATGCCATGGCTATTATAAAAAATATATATTATCAAAAATCATTATTAAACAATCATTTAAAGGACCCAATTCGAATAAAACATTTCAATTTAATGTATCATGTGTTCAAACTGCCCCCCATCATGTTGCACACATTGTTTCAATCTTTGTTGGGTGGGGAAAATTGCCGCTTCGATTTCAGCCGCTGCCTGGCAGTTGAAGAAGAAGGATATGCTAATTAATGTAGTGGATTTACCTGCAGTCTTTTAAAATATTATGAACAGTAGTTCGTGCTATACCCAAGTTTGAAGATAATGCCCTAATTCCTATCTGCCTATTATACTCTATGTATGCCAGGACATTAATAATATTGTCTTCAGTTCTTCCATTGCCACGCCTACAGAACTTAGGACGAAGAAAATTGCCAGTATCGCGTAATAGCTGTGCCAAGAGTGGAACAAAATTGACGTTTCTTTCAAAGAAGTTTGTCTTTTGTTTCTACGGCCTATTCAATGTGAAAAAGTATAAAAACATACGTGTAAATTACTGAGTCCGAAATTCGCCAGAAAAAGGGCAAAATTTTGATTTTATTCAGCTCATATTTCCAAATTTTTGGCTGATATTTTAATTTAGGAGAACGATCACGATAACTATTATACTAAAACTGGGTACCTGAGATAAGCTTCGTTCAAATGTTGCACCAAATTTCTTAAAATATTGGAGCAGTCCTAAGTCACAATTTACACTTATTTCCGAGCTTATTTCCTACTATGTTATTATTATAGTATCATAAATGTTATTTTTATGATTGTTTTGATTATTTTTGTTAATAAAACATTTTTACTTTAGCCATAGGCTTGACCCTAAAAATTCGAAAAATAATTTGTTTTCCAATGCATGCATTGTTAAAAAATGCTCTTCTGGCAATAACTTCTGAACGCGTCAAGTTATCAATGTGCGGTTTAGAGGTTTTTTCCTGCAAATTTGATCTACTTTCTGTTTCTGTTAAAATAATGGTATCATTATATTTGAAATTTCGGAGAAAAATTGAAAAAACCATGAACTTTTTAATTGGCGCCCCCTAGCGGGAACAGCAAATACCAATTTGTCATGGGTATATTTTGTTCTTAATAAGCAAGGTTTCCTCTCTCAAACGAGACCTAGTTTGCTCAACTATGTTGAGTCAAACTAAAGTTATAGGCATTTCAATCAGTTAGACTTCTCCCTTCCCCCGCCCTTATTTCATGCCCTACAATCAAAAGTGATGAACAAAAAAGATGCAGAATTTCATGAGGATTACAGTGGTGGAATTCTTTTATCAACCTATAATTAACCATTTTTGAGTAAAATGCATTTTTCTACTCGACCATAGCTATTGCGCCCCCTAGCGGTAGAGGTATGAACTTGAAAATTATTTCCAGTGTTTTCTTTTGGTCACTTTAGTTATATATATTTTTTTACCGCAAGTCTCTACGATTAGTAGTTTCTGAGATACAGCCGCTTACCTCGCTTATTTGCCCACCCTGTACAGTGGCGAGTCCTATATGGAAATTTTAAAAATTCTGTTCTAGTCTCACGTTTTCATTTTCTTGTAATACTGGTAATTGCTAGAAGTTTTTCGAAATCTGTTTATTGGTCTCACTTTGAATTTCCTTTGTCTTCTTTGGCCCCTTCTCATTTTGACCGCAATTGCACACAAAATAATTGCAAATGCACCATATAGATATATAAATTCTTCGTCCATTTTTCAAAAATAGCAAAAAAAATAGTTTTAAACGAAACACAAATCAGAGAAACAACTATTATTATAGGGTTATGTCCTCCGAACGGCACAGAAACGTCAAGTTTCTAAATGGAGAAATTTTGTGTCTAAGAGCGGCGAGCGGCTGACGGCAGACCCAACGGCCGACGGCACGGCAAACGTCTAGTTTATAAATCCAGCTTATCTTTGGCCAACGCTCAAGCTCGCTCGTTCGTAGCAAATCCGTAGTAACGACGCCTCAACCAATAAAAACACTAGAACCTAATCAGATGACCAAGCCGATGCACACCAGCTGATGTTTATTTACCTGAACCTCGCTGTTGTCATCGCCATCATCCCTTGTTTTATCTTTTGTGGTTCTGTTTTCTGTTTGTCGTTTTCTGGAGTGTGATCCTTTTTCTTATAAAATATGAGTTTGGAAAGTGAAGGTAAGGATATTTTATTTTATTACGACTAAATAGGAAAGCTACCCAAAAGCATTTTATTTGATAGATTTGTCTCAGAGTGAGGTAGCGTATAGCGGGGACGCAGACCTTGACTTGGGCCTACTCATAGAAATAATTTAAGGCTATGAGTACCTATATAACCTGTCAGATAAGAGGTACAAGAACCAGAAATTGAAAACTCGTGCTTGGAATGAAATAGCAGATATTGTGAAATGTCCTGGCAAGTATAGCACTTTGTAATATTTTTTATATTACTTAATTATGTTGAAATTTGCTAGAAAGCTTGGAAATCGGCGAGGGACAAGTTTGTAAAGAAGAGTAATAAGCAGAAAGCTCCCTCAGAAAATGTTTGGTCATACTATGATAAAATGCTGTTTTACAGCAAGTTTAACAAACCCAGAAGGTAAGCATATGGATATTACAGATTAATAAAAATTAATTAACAAACAAACCAGTAGTGTGCTGTAGCCGGCGCCATCTATCCGTAACTTGCTAAGTTTATCGGAGAAAGACGGTACTATACTATAGTAATTCTTGGCTAATACTTGACCTGTTTATGTCAGGTAAACCTAGACAAATGCATCAGAAAGCTTGCACTTCTGTACCTTCCGTTCTTTTTCACCTGCCAACCCATCCATAGACGCGTTTCGCCGTATAACGGCTCGTCAGTATGGCTATAGGGTCAGCAGATGAGAGAACGGTACTTGAGGCTTTAAACAAACCCAGTGAAATTCAAACCAGTAGTGTGTTTTAGCCGGCGCCATCTATCCGTAACTTGCTAAGTTTATCGGAGATAGACGGTAAAATACTATAGAAATTCTTGGCTACTACTTGACCTGTTTATGTCAGGTGAACCCAGAAAAATAAATCAGAAAGTTTGCATTTCTGCACCTTCCGTTCTTTTTCACCTGCCAACCTATCCATAGACGCGTTTCGCCGTATAACGGCTCGTCAGTATGGCTATAGGGTCAGCAGATGAGAGAACGGTACTTGAGGCTTTAAACAAACTCAGTGAAATTCAAAACAGTAGTTTGGGTTGTCTTCTAGGTCCACCTGACATAAACAGGTTAAGTAGTAGCGAAGAATTACTATAGTATAGTACCGTCTATCTCCGATAAACTTAGCAAGTTACGAATAGATGGCGCCGGCTACAACACACTTCTGGCTTGAATTTCACTGGGTTTGTTTAAAGCCTCAAGTACCGTTCTCTCATTTGCTGAAATAGATAATTCTACGTTTAAACAAAATGTGGCAGCAATTAAAAGAGTTTCATTTGGAATTTGCAGGAATTATACTAATTTTATGTGTTTGTAGGACATTTGGCAATATAAGGGCTCCTGTAGATGTGCCAATTCCTGAGAGTAGGCCTTCTTCTTTACTATCTACAGGATCAGCGTGGTCCTCAGTTGACGTGATTTTGTCACCTTATGCAGAAATGCCTATGAGCCCGGTCCAGGCCCAGACTACACCTGAAAGTGAGCCAGCGCCAAGTACTAGTAAAGATATTACACCATCAGAGGAAATGAGCAAAGCTAAGCCATCAAGTAAGGAATAAATTTTTTAATGATTGAATTATAAGAAAATATATTATTTTTTTTATTCAGTACTTTACAGGTACAAATACAAACGAGATAAACCCTATTGCAAAGTACTATTCTATCTAGGTATTTAGGATATGTTAGGCAGTAATAACAATTATTGCTATTTGTATAGGATTTCATAGTAGAGCTTAGCAACTATCTATTTTTGCAAAATTTCTTTCAATTTTGCTTTTAACTTTATATAACTATCTCCAAATATATCACAATCATTCTGTACATCGTTATAGGCCACACACATTTGTAACAAAGGCGAGTTTAGGTGATAATTACTTCGAGTCACCTCAGTGATGTAGAAGGTGTATGGATTCCTCATAAGATAAGAAGGAAAATTAAAATTAATTCTTAATAGAAAATTCGGATTATCAACAAGACCGTGCAACATTTTATATAAGTATAATATACAGTGCATCTCTCTATGTTTCTCCAAAGTTTGTAGTTCATATTTCTCACGCAACCACGTTCTAGACACCATTGCGCCATATAGATGCTTTATACAATTTTGATCGGTAAATGACCTTGTGTTTCTTACAATAAAGCCATATATTCTTGCAGCTCCTTTTGTAATGCCCGTAACGTGATTTCTAAACGTTAGTTTGGATATATAATATAATTCCATAATTTTCTTACAGGAAAAAATAGTGTTCCGAAAAGAGAAAAGAGCAAGTCAAGAAGCAGACTTTGAAGAAGCACTGATTTGGATATTTTAAACATATGGTCGAAAAATCACAATCTTAAGTTAAACGCCACCAAATCTAAAATTTTAATTTTAGCATCCAACCCGCTTCTAAGACCAAACATTGGCACTGTAAATATTAATATCAATAATACACCTGTTCCAATAGTATCAGAAGCTAAAAACTTGGGCATAATTTTCGACGAGTCTCTATCTTTCGAATCATATATCAAAATAAAAATTAGATCTGCGTACATACGTTTAAGACAACTTTTTAAAATAAAAAACTATCTATCGCCAGAGCAGAAATATTTGCTTTGTAGGCTTGAGACGACGATGACTATAGCTGGATACCACAATGTCACTTGAGTAGAGATCTACAGATATTAGCAGGTCTCAAAACGTGAAAACTGCCTGGCATGGCGGCTTGGCGCCATGCCAGCGGGAAAGCGCCCTTGGCGCGACTTACTTGGGTGAGAGTCGAGATGCTACTGAATTCTAGAACGTATGAACTAGATCAACTCGAAGGAGTTGTCAACGCCCCTTGTCACCGCCCTTTCTGGCGGGATAATCTACATCGCCCCGGAAATAGAAAGGGCAAATAATGTAAATATAGAGACTAATATTATGAATTATAACACAAATGTGGTCGAAATCTGCTGGCTAGTTTTCATGAAATTCGATCAGAATTTTAGGGACCCCTAGAATTATTGCTAGGAAGTTTTAGGTTGGGTGAAGTGGCCATCCCGTAGGAAGCGCTGATCGTTTGATCTTGTCGTTGTTCCTCTATGGAGATGTCGTTTATGGGGATTCGTTGAATCTGTGTACCAGAAAATCTATACAGAAAGTCCAAAATTCCCGCATGAGATTCTCTTATAGCATTCCCTACAGATATCACGTTACACCATACCTTAATACAAATAAAATTTTAAACATGAATAACAGAAGATTACTCCATATGAATATGTTTTTATATCGCCTAATAAAGACAGGTCGACCAACATACTTCAGAAGTCAGCTTCGGGAATTTAACCATTTACACCCAACACGCAACAACAATGATTTTGTCGTACCTGGGCATCAAGCGTTTGTTTAAATACGTCGCTGTTCAAATATGGAATAATATCCCAAGGGGATTAAAGTCGCTAAGTTTGCGTGCCTTTTCTGAGCAGATCAAATTAAGGATACTAACACAACAAGTCTTGGGTGGTTGATTGTCTTTTTGTTTTGATTTTTTAAGCTAACATGTATTTATTTCTGGTGGCGATGTTACGTAATGTGGCATTGATCGCTGGTGTCGCCGATTCTCTCGCTCCATGTCCCTGCTGTTTTGGTTAGCTTATTTCCAGTCCGCATCGCCCCTTCTGTTTCCCAGCTTACATCGGTGCCGCCAACTCGCTGACTATTTTTTTATATATGTATTGATAGTAAAGAAAAAATAAAAGAAAAAATAAAAAAAAGAAAAAGGGAAAAAAAAAGAAAAAAAAGAAAGTTCAGGTAGTTTAGGTTTTAAGTATACATATATTGCAGGATATTGCGGGCTATTTTGATTATTGTTTTTAAGAAGGAAAATTTATGCCATCAGAGTTGTCTCATTTGTACCATGCGTACTTTGCGGGTGCAGACTAACGGTTATAATCGAGAGACACTCCTATTTGCTCTCATAATTTTTGTAATTATATAATTTTGTAATTTAAGTAATATTTTTGGCAAATAAAAAGTATTTGTATTTGTATTAATGTGACGAGTTTTGAATCTCCTGATTCCTTTCTTGCCTTGGAGCGTTTTGTTTGCTACATAAACACACAACATAACACCAAACAATCCTAGCAGGTCTACTTCCTCCTCACTCAAATCCATTTTGAAACAAAATGTATTGAAAACGTAAAAGCAACGAACAGTATCAATGTAAATATTTTATAATAAGTCAGGTTACTGAGGTTTTGTTGTCTTTTTAAATAACCCAAGGCCATAGCCGGGGAGTTTATAAATGCGAATCCACCTTTAATGTTTTCCGTAACAAAGAAAAAAATTGGTAAATCTTATAAAATTTACAATCAAATGAAAGAAAAATATACAGGGTGTGCCATTTAAAAAAAGATGTGGCGTGACCTGAAACACAAAGTTTCGAAAAGGGTTTCAGAAATCAGAACTGAGCAGCAGCGGTCGACTGGTAACACACAGAGAAAACATCCTCCTCTGACCACCCATGAATAGAGGGTTGCAGGGGTAATAGGACCCGAGTATGTGCAGGGCTCATCTACTTGCCCTGATTCAATACCAGAGACTGAGGTAAAAAAATCTTTATCAATACTGCAATACATCATTACATTGTTAAAAAGTAATTGTTTTTTAGACAACTGTTTTAAATTTTTTCTCTTCTTCAGATGCAATTTGAAAGATTAGAGAAAAGGGATGAGTCAGTCCTGGATGAGGACCCACTGGTTTTTACATCTTGTTGACCCTCAAAGTAATCAGGAAATGAAGGACTCTAATGAAACTCTATATTGTAGGGTATATTTTTACATTTAAAATTGTCACCAACCTGCCTTAACAAGACGTAATATTAATATGATTTTTCTTTCTTTAACAATATTAAATGATGTGGTACTTACCTCCAAGGACAACACAGGCGAGATGAACAATAATGAGGCCAATAAAACGCTGTCAGTAGGAGCTGATCCTACGAATGAAATAACTCGGTCGAGCGAAGGGTTTATTCCGAGTCCAAAAAATAAAATGGTCAACAGTATGTAGTGGTCTTTAACTTGTAACATGATTTTATACTGTAATGATGAGTCGAATAGTGGAACAAATTATACTTTTCAGGAACAAGGAAGGCAAGCAGCGTCCGGATATGAACCCAATTGCAGGAAGCCAGAACAGGTTTCCAGGAGTTATGCGCCTCTAATACCAGGGCAATGAAGGTAAATGTTCAACAATCCAGCATGCATCCTTTGAAATGATATTTTTTAATGTAATCAAATAATTATGTTACTATCATATTGTCAAGATTGGGCATTATTTTGCAAAGGAAACGCTAAGAATAAAAATTTGTTTTTGAAGATATTGGCTCACGCTACAATGAAGCAGGCGGAGGCTGCTACAGTTCAGGCGCAGGCAGCTTAAGTTCAGGCGCAGGCAGCTTAAGTTCAGGCGCAGGCAGCATTGCTTCATGTAAAAAATGAATCTGAACAAATTAGAGTTCTTAGTAAACTCACAGAAGAGCGCTTGAGAAATTGAAGTAACATAGTTAGGTACCTGTGAGAAATGTTCGTACACCTTCTCACAATATTATACAGCTGCCATTAGTGCGTGTGTAGCAGAAAAAACTGATCCAATGGCATTTTTCAATAAGTTGTTTACTGCCGAAATGTATGACATAAAATTAATTATGGACAAATAAAAAATTAGCTGTGATGCGTACAAAGTATATACGTCAAGCCAAACCTGAACTTGCAGATATTACAGTCAACGAATTACAAGCTTTTCTAGGATAACTTTTGTATACTGCCATCTTTAAATCTAATGATGAAGATATATTTCGTGCTATTATGTCTCAAGAACGTTTTTCAATTTTATTAGTGGCATTGCGATTTGATAATCCTGATGACAGGGATAACGAAAGAACGACAATCCAACAGCTGCAATTAATGACCTATTTGATAAATTCATTGAAAATGCCAAAAATTCCTATATAATCGAGGCCACAGCTTGCGTAGATGAAATGTTGGTTGGATTCAGAGGATGATGCAAATTTAAAATTTATATTCCGTCTAAACCAGAAAAGTATGGCTTAAAAATGTGTGCAAAATATGCATGCAGTCGTTGCACTAGGTGATGGCCTATGGTAATTTTTTATAAACTTTTGGACATTAGTAGTGCAAACTCATATATAATGTCCTCTTCATTTCCGGGAAATGACATGAATCGTTTGAGTTTTGCCAAGAAATGAGCAGATCAGTTGGTAGAAAATCATTTACGCGATAAATTAGAAAAACTGCAGACAAATAGGGAACTAAAAATTTTAATTCGCCGTGTTTTGCATATGCCGGAAGACGCGCAGCCAAGGCATGAAGAACATCTTTAAACCAGAAAATATTGTTACATATGTCCCTATAAATTAAAAAGAAAATAAGCGGCGTACACTTGCATAAAATGCAGTAAACCTATTTGCCTGCAGTGCTCTCGAAAATGCTGTATTAATTGTTGTTCTGACCGAGAATAATAGGCAAAAAAGGTATTCTAATATTAACTGCAGGCTTTTTTACTACTTGCGTTTAGAATTTAGTTTTATTTTTTTTAACTTTGTGTTATTAGATTTAAAGTTTTTATTGCGAATTGTTGTTTTTTTATTTTCAAAAGAATTTGGGTCTAAGTATTAGTACAATGTTCGAAAAATCTTAAAAGCGAACGGATTTTGCATATTGTTCATTTATGTACAGGGTTATCCAACGAGGACTAGACAAGGCGATTTTTTGACTTTCCCTGTACTTTTATAAAAAAAAAATCTGAAATAGCCATCTTATGTAATGTTCTCCGGCGAATTCGGATATGTTCAGCAAAAAACAAACGAGCATCGTAAAGCCGTCAAAAACGAATAACTTAGGTTTTTTAAATTTTAATTTTTTTTATATTATTGCATATTTGCATTGTGAGAAAAAGCCTAGGCATATTTCATGAATACTGTCATATACCTATCTCTAACGCTTTTTGAAATATTGACAGTTGAAAATCGACCATTTACCAAGTTTGACAGCTTGTAAAATCTAAACGGCTAAAGATAGAACAAAACGGTTTGCACTTTCCTATATTGATTTTTCATAAGCTATCGTATGATTTTTACTTAACCAGAGGTTAAATCTAAACCTATCTGGTTAAATCTATAGTTATGGTCACACGATAGCTTATGTAAAACCAATGTAGGAAAGCGCAAACCGTTTTGTTCTATCTTTAGCCGTTTAGATTTTACAAGCTGTCAAACATGGTAAATGGTGGATTTTCAACCGTCAATATTTCAAAAACCGTTAGAGGTAGGTACGGGACATTATTGATGAAATATGTCTAGACTCTTTCCCACAATCTAAATATGCAATAATATACAGGGTATTCCATTTAGAAAAACCTAAGCTAGCCGTTTTGACGGCTTTACGACGTTCGTTTGTTTGTTTTGCTGAACATATCCGAATTCGCGGGAGAAAATTACATAAGATTGCTATTTCAGTTTTTTTTTTATAAAAGTACAGGGAAAGTCAAAAAATCGCCTTGTCTAGTCCTCGTTGGACAACACTGTACCTTTTTTAAATATTTAACATATATGTTATAATACATGCTTTTAGGACACCTTGTGCGTTATTTATTGACAAAAAAAAATATTATGTAAACGTTTAATTTTTTTATTATGGCATATTTCTTAATAGGAATCTGTCTTACTCCCAGTCCGTATCAGTGTAACAAAACTGAGTGTCCGTAGGTAACGGTTAACATACTTCTATTTATTTCAACTGCATGTGAAATCATTTATGATGAGGCTGTTCCGAGTAAGTCTAGGGTGGAAGCAGATTCTTTTTCACCTCCAGCATCTCGAGGCAGTAAATCATGAGGTTCCTCTACTCCAGCGTCAAGCCTGAGGGATAGCGACCAACCTTCAAAGAAGAAACCGAGAAGGAAAGTTGGAGAACAACAAGATGCGATAAGTGGTCTCCTAACCGCAGCTCTGTCCAGTTTGGAACATATTAACAAGTCCGATGAGACAAATACAAAGCACTGTTTATTTGGAAAGTAAGTTTCTACGGTAACGATGTTACTTTCTTATATTTCAGGGCGTCAACCTGATTAACTGATATTAAACCGTATCTTTGGTATTTGGTCTCATAAAAACACCATTCTTTTTGATAAATTATCGGAAGTAATTGCACAAGTGCACCAAAATTACCGATAATTTTGCATGACAGCGTGTTGTCTAAAAACTGCATGAGTTCATTTTCATATTTTGGAGAAAGAGCCCGACACCGAAGGTGGAGGGCTCTTTTTGCAAAATATGAAAATGACCGAATGCAGTTTTTCTAAGACAACACGCTCGAATGCAAAATTTTCTGGTTATTTTGATGCACGAGTGTAATTCGGGGGAATATTTCCCGAATTAGGACATGGTTTTAAAAAAATACATTTTTATTCTTTTTTTAATACAAAAACGTACATGTAACTGTAAACAAAGTACAGAGATGCAAAAAAACGATTTTTTTTATCCGAAACGAGACATTTTTAATAATACCTATATATTCACTAGACTTTGACGTTATTTATAAATTGTCGCTGTCAAATTTTCAATGGAATTACTATAGATACGTACGATGCAATTATCGCTGTGCTCTTTCGGTTTCTACAGTGCAATTATCGCTGTAATTTTCCGAGAATTGCACTCCTCTAATGGGATTTTTTATACATGAGGGAAATATTCGTAAAAATACTTTCTATATTATTATCATACTGATAACCGCGCGAAAATACAGGAAAACAATTTCCGCGATTCGTGTGAACTTGACACGAGCATTCATCAAGCAAAGTCACCATTACAATCTCCGGCGTAGAGACTGGAAATGCAGAGTCGGGGATCCCGTTATGAAACGAGACCATCACCCGTCTTCTGCCGTGAAAAACTTTGCCGCGAAGCTTGCACCAAAATATTCTGGTCCGTACACGGTTAGTAAAGTTGTGTCGTCCGTGGTGTATGATCTTAAAAGCTCCACCGGCAAAATGCTCCGACACATACATATTAAAGACTTAAAGCAGTACCATGAAAACTTTTCTTTTTCAGATTCGAATGCCGAACAATAGTCGAAAGCGAACCACCGGAGAACCGCCCGTAGGAGCCCTGTGGGGGAGGTGCGGTGCCCACGATTCGATGGACAATACCTGAAGGCGCAGCATAAGTTAAAAATGCAGGCCGTAAAGAACTGGCTAAGGAAACTCCGAACTCAGTTCACTAAGCCTACGGGCCAAAGGCCATCACACCATACTTGCCCAGCTTCCGCCAGACCACCTGCTGACATCGCCCATCCTGCCGCCACCACCGAACCCATCCCCGTACTGGCTATTACCCCGGCCAAAGCCCCCGCTCGGGAAAACCGGGTAATTATCAACTCGGTTGTTATCGTTCCGGCGCCAACCTCTTCCCCGGTGAGGGTTCCCTCTAGAAAGAGACGGTTGGAATTAGAGATTGCGGACGAAGTACCCCGGGTACCAAACCTGAAGGATTGGTCGGGCGAACTGAAAGCAAAGATGGAACTGTTAAAGCCACCAGGCTTTAAGGGGACGCGTTACCGAACAAGGGTAAAGACATCCGATGGCAAGCGCATCCACCTTAACATCCCGAATCGCTAGAAATCCGTTTCGTTTCTTTTATTATTATTACCCGACACCGTACTGTCTGTGATATTAAGTTGTTAGACAAATAAATACTTAAGTTCTCTTGTTAAGTTTTCTTATCATGTTTAAGCTGTACTTCCGCCCTGTCCTTCACTAACGCAAATATCCTTGTTATTAGATATGGATTCTCCGACTCTTAATCTGGAGGCTTCCGCTCTGGAGTTCATGGCTGAGCTAGAAGAAGCTATTGCAGAACCACCGAAGACGATTCTCCCAGGACCAGAATTGCACCCCTAACAGTTATCTTCCCAAGGGCCCACGGGACTGGAAGACACCGCTAAAATCATCCGTATGCACAGTGAGCCAATGGTCACCCTAGCCAAGGCTCAGCCACCCTCCGCGCAGACCGATATGGAAAAGGACGCTAAGAAAACAGAACCAGACAAGACGAGGCCGGAAGATCTACCTCTGTTCCTTCCCGTGACCCAGGGACTGTGCTGGCGTTGTGGCCATCCCCGTCATAGCCGAAATTCCTGTGCGGGCAAACCCGTTTTGTTCTGTTCCGCCTATGGAAAAGTTGGGGTAATGTCCAACCAGTGCGTCTGCCGAAGAATGTTTCCCGGGGCAAGGTCCACCGCATTA
>JAEQML010064992.1:0-21474 GCA_016904865.1 Pissodes strobi | reverse complement strand
TACGTAGGATGCAATTATCGCCGTGCTCTTTCGGTTTCTACAGTGCAATTATCGGAAGTAATTGCACAAGTTGCATCAAAATTACCGACAATTCGGTGTCGGGCTCTTTTTCCAAAATATGAAAATGACCGAATGCAGTTTTTCTAAGACAACACGCTCGAATGCAAAATTATCTGGTTATTTTTATGCACGAGTGTAATTCAGCGGAATATTTCCCGAATGAAGACATGGTTTTAAAATAGTATATTAAGATACTAGTTTTAAAAGACCATATTTTTCGCACTAGCACGAAATTAGAAAACGACCCGCTTGCGGGGAGTTTCCTAACGTGCAAGTGCGCTAAATGTCTTTTAAAACGTGTATTTTATACTATTTTTTCTATTTTGCACGTTTTTTTTAATGAAAAACATTAATTTATCCAAGTCGCGATCAAAAGGTGGACGGCCATCTTGCCACTTTTGACGTCTGTATTATTAGGAATCCCATTCAAAACGGTGCCGAAATTTTTGCTAGTGAGCCTTGACATTGAACAATATTGTTAATATCATAGCAACCAGTCAACAAAAATAGTATCGAAAAGAGCTTCCTTTCGATACTACTGCGCGTGTCGAAAAGACTTCTTTATGATACCAGAATAGAAAAAATACATTTTTATTCTCTTCTTTTAATTCAAAAACGTACATGTAACTGTCAACAAAAGATAGGGTATATTTTGACTTTACTTTGACGTTATTTATAAATTGTCGCTGTCATCGTAAGTTTACAATGATCGTGGACACGGAATTAAAATAGTTTATTTGTTTCGAATTCATCTGCAGATGCGTAGTTACATATTGTCATTGTATTTCCTGTTCAGTCGTATATAAAATGTCGGTATTTAATAATGGGCATTTCTGTGTACGTGACTTTAATTTGTATTGCGGACTCAAATTTACTGATAATAGTTGGCACTTTACCACAAAAAATAAAAAAACAAACGGGCTATAACGAATATTTTTAACAAATTTTTTATTTCTGAATTTTTAACAAAAGTAGATTACAATATATTTATTATGATTTAAGGCTGCACACTTATTACGTTTCGCTCTAAATACATAGTGCCAAAAACTTACTGCATTAAAGAAGAAACTTTTTTTGGCGATTTTTTTTCAGCAACCATGCCGGATTTTTTTAACAAAACATGGCGCTTTTATGTATTGTGTCCAATTAGAAACATGTTTCCGGTATTTGAATACATTTCTTCCAAAACTTGCCTATAGTGACACATAAGAATACATTTCTTCCAAAACTTGCCTATAGTGACACATAAGAACCGGGATGAAACCACGGGGAAACAATTTAGACATATGTTTCCAATAATCGATCAAGATTTTGCTATAATGTGACTATATGGCCTCGCAGATCCATTTTGGTAACCTGTAAGGCAGCCACGTTTATTATATGCGCAAAATGTGGCTATGTTAGCAATCGCTATATCAGAAACAATTATGTCTAGAATGCGCCCTGTGTGTATCGAAATGTTTCCATTCGGTCTCGATTTGAACGCATTCCACATTTTCAGAGCTAGTAGTGCATGGCAGATACAGATTTAAATGGTTTCCTGTACTTTCATTGCTAAGTGCAGAATTTCCATTTTCCTCTATTAACGAAGGTGATATCTGGTGTGATATCGATGGTACCATTGGTACCTTCTTTTTATGCTTCTTTCATGAATTCCAACATTTTCTTCTGGCTTTCCTACATTTCCTTTTGTACACAACGGTATAGTAGGTTGTATTATACACATTTCGCTCAGCAGTTTTTTTTTTAATTTTGCGCATTTTTCTGGAAGCTTTTTGAATTCTCAAACCCCAAATTGCCTTTATAACAACACTATATTATTATCACTCTGTCTACATACATTTGGGAGAAGTTAGGTGAGCTAACACATTTTAGCAACAAAATGGAAATTATGCGTTTAAATGGATCCGTATGGAACTTAATGCGCCCGTTCTACACATTTTCTGTGCAATTGCAAAACATCTAACTTTCATATCCCTGAAAATAGGTTTTAAGCAAGTTTTTTTCAAAAGTAACAAATAAAGTATACAGATATATACTTTAAAATTTAATAAATATTAATATTTAACCATTATTCTCATTTTCACATTTTGCCAATAGATTAACTGAAACTCGTTCAACTCTGCATGTCGGCCCAAAGACCTGTGTTCCTTCTTAAATTTCTTCACCCCCATTATCTTATATCAAATTACACAATGCCCTTAATCGTAAATTACTTGAAGAAAAGTAAAAATGTCAAGACGTTAAAATTATGTTTTAAAACTTAGAATACATTACGTAACCTATTCACAGGGGGTGATTTTTGGGTTCTATTCAAAGAAATGGCATAGATTATTTTTAGTGCCGCGTGGGAAAAGAAATTTCGATGGCATTATCCTTTCATCGTAATCCGATATGGTCCATCGTAAATTAACTGAATCTTTTGTGCAACTAGTTTGATGAGATTTATTTTTAAAGAAGTAAATTACCCACTTGAAAGCTATATGTCAGACACTTTCTGGTATCTTCGAGTATTTCTACCTGCTTGGACAAGATGGCATCGATTATAAAATTTAAAAATATATAATTTTATTTCCTCGAAGCTTAAATTATGCAGAAAAGCCATTACGTTCTTGAAAAGGGACAGATTAGGGTAGACATTTTTTAACATTCGATTCCCATGCCTATATCGTTTTCGCAATAAGGGCGAGAGTTGCAGTTCCTGGAGGATTAATCGAATGCGAGGGTTTGGGATATAGATACGCCCCAGAATTTTATATATGCACTCACTAATTTTCTTTTAAAGGCAAAGAGCGTTACGGTTGCCAGTTTGTTCATAAGTCACTTATTTTATTTGGAAAATAATCAACCTCCAATTTGTCTATATAAGAGAAAAAAAAAACTTGAAGCAATCTATATAACTTCGAACTACTTTATACACAATTATACTCCCAGTTTACCAGTCAACATATTTTTTTTTTATTGTACCAGTGTAAAAGTTAATTTGAGCAATGGCTGAGAATAATCAAATTGAAGAAGCGGTCGTGGCTCGTGAAGTGCAAGAAGAAGTGGTTGATTACGATCAAATTGTTAATATATCGGGTCAGCCACTAAGATTCGAACACTCATTGACCGACGTGACATCTATCCATAGGCGAAGAATAATTCTATTAAAAATAGATCCAAACGGCGCTTGGGAAGATAATAATGATGACGATGATGCTGAAAGCGATGATGACGAAGGAGCTGATGTGGAAGGAGAATTGGGTAGTGTGGGACACGAGGGTGATGTGTGCGTGAACAAACTAAGTGCTAGTGATGTCAGAAACAATTTTGGTGATAAGGATGTGTGTGTAATCCAAAGTTACAGTAAGATTTTGTCCGATCGATGGGGGACATTTGCCCTCTGTTTAAGTTGTAGTACAATCCACTTGCACTATGTGGGGCTGGGGTCATGTGGAACATGTCAACTGCCACTATAAGAGGGCATTTGTCCGGGGTGCAAGTGATCTTCATTGCGCTATATGTAGAAAACCTCTTTTTATTTTAACACCTGAAAATGCATGTTTTGCATGTAATAACTCGGAGAGAAGGGAGATAGTTAATCATATAGCACAATGATGAAATGGTTGAGTGTAGTATGTAGTTTGTATGTAGTTGTATATGAAGTTTTCCCTCGATAGGTTAGATTAGATTTCTATTTTTTCTAAAATCTATTAATAAGTGAATTATGTATTTTAGGTTACTAGTTCTGATTTTATTAGCTAAAAAACTCCTTATTGTATATATTTGTGCTTATGAAATATGTGTGCTTAGAAATATACTCAATTAAATTGTATATTTTAGATAAACATGCAGATTTTAGTTTTAAGTTTGAACAACTACTTTTAACCTTCAACTAAAGTGCCATTATGTCATGTTTGCTATGTTTTAGGTATTCGAAATATGATTTGAAATATCATAGATGCAAAAAAGAATTGTATCAAATCACATTACAGAAAGTGTGTCTCAAGTCGTAGAGTTAGATCTGATGGATATACCAAATATACCCAATTAAATTGTATATTTTTTAATTAACATGTAGATTTTAGTTTTAAGTTCTGAACACCCCCATGTCAAGAGTGTTAAACTTAAGCATCCCAAATTTAAAAAATGCAGATTTTTAGTTTTAGAAATAAAAAAATGAAAACACTGACTTTTGATTTTTAATAAATAATTAGAAAAGTACTTGACTTAGTTTTTCGAACGAACCCAAACCCCGTGAAATATGGTAGCTTAATATATGACATGTCAATGTGTTGTTAACAGGTGCCATTTTATACATACTAAGATATTTTTTCTAGAGCTGATGTACTTATATTATATAAAAAAACAACGATTAAATTTTCAATATATTACAAAATTACAGGAATGTTGCAAATATACAATTGTCTTACAATGTTATAAGAATGTTGAAAACAATGTTTTGTTTTGTCTTAGAAAGTTACAAGAATGTGGTAAATAATGTGTTTTCTTGTCTTCTTTCTCTCGAGGTGTCTTGTAAGCTTGGGTTCCATCAAACTGATGTAACTTCTACATCTTCATAAAAGCAATGTTTATCGACAAGGTCCTTGGGAGTTTGTGGGATTTCAGTTACCAATAGCTTCAAATCCCCCTCAAGTATTTGACTGCAAAATGTGTCCAGATCAATGTAATCATAAACAAACTTCTCACACACGTGTGCGCCAATACAAAAAAATTAATGCATCCTTCAGGTATTTAGCATATTTTTCATCGTCCACATCGTCAACACTCTCTCAAATATTCGATAATATCTTCACGCATATTTCTTAGCAGTGCTGCTAAACTTCTAATGTATGAAACTTGATTCTCATTTACAAAATTGACCATATTGCCCTCTGTGCAAAAGAAAACATCGTGCCAGCATTTTGATAATTCATTATAATTAAATATAATCAAAATTTTAAAACTATTACAGTTCCAAGATAATGCAATTATTCCAGATTATCAACAACTTCTTCGGTAATAATTTCAACAGCTCTTTTCGGTAAATAAGAACTAAAAACAACAATTTTCTTTATTAAATAATGTTGCAATAACACTTTTCCCAAAACGACCATTTGTTAATTGTAGTTTCTTTATAATATATCGCTTTCCAATTTCTAGAGATGAAAAAGGTTTACGTTCTATTTGTTCCACTGATTTGTCAAAATTCTCATTAATTTTGGTAATTGTTTCTTGTGAGAGAGACATTATTGTTTGAAATAAGTAGTAGTACATTTAATAAATGCACCTCACAGATAATACAATATGCAACTATCAGAATACTGAACACAGTGCTTTACTAGTCAGAAAGGTTATCTGTTTCCAATATTATGGCATCTTATATAGCCCCTAGAACATATTTATCAAGGTTATGTTACGTCATACCGAATTATGTAACCAATATTCAGTCTCAAGAGCGTTCAAGGTCATCGGTCCGATCTTCAAATATCCTCAAGGACACGGTGTCGCTTCAAATTATCTCAAGGGCACACAAATTCAAAAAGGGTGTTAAAGGTCATACACGCTTGGAGCAATCCCAAGGTCATATGCACAACGATCAGCAAAAAAAAACTCATGGGTATTCAAATTATCTCAATGTCATTCAAGGTAAAACATACCACAAAACAGTCCCAAGAGCCAAGATCAAATTATCTCAATGTCATACAATAACTGTTCTCTGCATCATTAAACCTTTTACATCGACCACAATATATTTCTGACGTCACACTAAAAGTTCCAAGGACGACGTCGGCTACGCTCCAAAGAAAATCGACCCCGACTACCTGCCAAAAAGGATCGACCTCGGCTACCTGCCATTCAAGGTTGAATACACCCGAGGCCAAGTGGGCCCCATGGGTGTTCAAGGTCATACAATCCCAAGGTCAAATGCTCGATCTTCAACAAAAAATCCAAGGACATTCAAGGTCAAAATGCCCCCCTTTGAGAATCGAGCCTGGCTATACTTTACTACTAACATAGTATGTTGGGCCGGCGCGATGTTAATTCTGCTAGCCTCGTCATTTCGGAGCAAGCCAATTTAGTCTTTATGTGATCTTGAAGGAACCAGTAGGTTTCAGTGCCGAGCTCTCGAAATTGGGAATTTTCGTTGAGATACTGATATTTAGTGTGAAATATACAGTGCCCTAGTTAGGGGAGTATTCAACGAAGCCCTTGAGCAGGATTGTGGTCGTCGATGGTTTCTCGTCTGATGGATGATTGTAGATGAAGGAAGATTTGTAGATTCGACCACCTGCACCCACGTTTGGGGATTTGACTTTCGAGAGCTGCCACACACTTGAACCCCGTTTAACATCTAAAGGTATGTTGTTTGAGTAAATTTGATACAGATATTGTTTTAATCTGTTATTTGTTGAGGTTCCGTACCTGTTTCCTTCATATTTTGGCTTGATCAGCATGCTAATTTGCCCTATTTGTTTCTGGAGTTTCAATTCTTGGATTTTCAATTCTTGGATTTTCAATTCTTGGATTTTTCTGTTCCTGTTCCTGTTTCCTGTTTTCCGGATTTTTGGAATTTTATTTTATATTGGATCTTACGTTCCGGTTTCCTACCTGGGTTTCGAGACTGCATACTGAGACTCCTCTGACAACACGTGGTTCCGGAGTAACCGTCAATTGACTGCGTGTCTCGCTGTCTGATTCAAGCCTCAACGCATCAACGTCTTCTCGACCTTGACGCTCCAGTGATCCGACGAACACCTGGATCCTGGATGAACTCACTGTTGGCTTGATAACCTATCAGATAAGTCTTAATTTAGGATATTATATAGTGTATTTTGGGACATTTATTTTATTTCATTTTATTATTGTGTTTTATTTGATTGGTGATTTAGGGCGAATTAAATTAAATTTTCGGATAAATTTGCTTAATGAAAGTATTGATGGTATGACTTGATTTAAAATATAGTTACCTTCAAGTTATTTGGGAGTAACGAATTATTCTCAGTAGTTAGCATATGTATACTGGATTATCCAGCTAATCCGGATAGTTTTGGCGTGTTATTAATTCATTTCAGCGTGTCTTGTTCGCGTGTTTTACTTCTTTTCAGCGTCGTATAATATAAATATTTTTGAAACTGTTCGCATATAAGCATAGCGTATTGACGCGTAATCATATAGATTTACCTCTGGTACGGTTACTATTTAATAGGTGAATATTTTACTTACATGAATCTAGTACATTTGAAATAGCACGTTAACTTCTTGCTTTTTGATTAGAGTTATTTAGAGTGTCAAAGTAGAAGAAGTTATCATATTTTTGTACCGTATAGGTTTTAGCACCAATCAAGGGCATGTAAACGACACGTGATCACGTATTCGTATTTATAGGGCGCCGTAGTTATAACATAAAGTACTATTTAACATTAAACCGTTACTTTTAATATTCCATCTTTAGCAAACATTTATATATTAATTGTCATAGCTACATATACAAAAAATTCTTCTTGTAGCAATTATTTTTCTTATTTAATTCAAAAGTATAGTCACCAATACGGAATATACACTTGTTATTTTTGTTTAATTGGGGTGATATTTCTTTTTGTTTCCCCTTCCAAGTTTTCCAATAGGTTACAGCAGGGAGGAGAGCAATTCGTGGTTATTGGTCGAATCTCACTGAAGATCCAGCATCAGGGCATGGCGATAAGTTAACCGCGTGGCGCTCAGGCATTATAACTCACCACGACCCTTCTCCACTGTCTAAAAGCTGGGGGCCGCCATTGTTCCTGCACTAAAGGCTGTACCACCGATTGTGAACTTTGAGATTATTGCGAAGTTGGAGATTATTGTAAACTTGTATATTTATGTAAATTAGGTTTGTATTTGTTTGGGAACTGAGCGTTACAACGCACAGCCTTCTTCTGAATGGAATCCAGCAGCTTTAGGGTTTGCTTTGGTGCGGCACCCCAGATATGTGAGCAATATTCTAAGCACGGTCTTATTTGCGCTTTGTACAGCAAGAGCAACTGCTGCGGTGTATAGAGTTTTTGTTGCGAAATAGCGCACCAAGCTTCTGAGAGGATGATTTTGCGATGTTAGCAACATGGTCATGCCATGACATATTGCTGTTGACCGAGACACCCAGCAGCCAGATTGACGAGGATGAAGGAATGGTCGATCCTGCCATAATGATGTCAGGGCCCGCTGTATTGGCCCTCTTAGTAAACGTTGCTGCTTGGGTCTTTGCTGCATTGAACTGGACCAAATTTCGGTCGCCCCAACCTACCTGTTAGTTTTAACGCCGCGAACCTTAGCAAGAGAAAAGCTTTCGGCATTATTTTATGTAAGACGCCACTATAAACATATCCAGTAGTGGTAAATTGTCAGACAGTCCTTTAAAAAAAACCGCCGTCAGTAATTTTGAAAGCCAACTCTGCTAAGGGTGCTAAGACGTTCCCTGCTCTGCCGTCTGTCAGGTGCGACGACAAACGAGCTACCTAACGTCACAACCGGGTCCCAGCCATGAATATTACAAGAATAATTTGAATTTGCAGTTTTTAATTGCTTATATTTATTATACAAAAATAAAAAATTAGTTTTTTTGTGAACTGTGGTTTTTTTAATAGTATTAAATTGCGTTTGTGAGTAATATTTTTGAAATTTAATTTTTATGCAAGTTCCCCATTTAATAGCATGTGCAGCCAAATATCAACGTCTAGTCATAATAAGATGCTTATAATTGGCGCTAAACCTCAACCAACTAAGTTTTGCGAAAAAGTGGTGTGCAGTTTCCAAACGGCTCTGTAATATTTATTTATCATTTAAACTCCTACAAACACATGAGCCATGTACTTAAACGTAAGAGTGCTTACTGGTTTCGTGTAAAAAATTATATACAAACAAAACACAGACAAGGGAAGAAAATAAAAATATATAGAAAAAAGCAGAGAATATAAAATGTTCACTACAGAAAATTCACTAGAGTATATTGTTGTTTAAAATCTCAGTTTTAATTTGCCCTACTGTAGAATTAAAGAGATCTATATCACATTTTTGTATAAAATTGTTACACACACATCATTCTAACTATAGGAGAACTATTTAGGGCTAAACATTGGAAAAGTTTGTTATTTCTTATTCTTAAGTTTAATTTAGGAACTACAAATGTTATATTGTTAATTAAGGAACATTTCTTGTACTTTAAATTGTTAACTATATTGTAAATAAATAGAACATCATTCAAACTACGTCTAACACTTAATTTTACCATTTTAAATTCGATTAGCATACTGTTATACGAGACCATATAAGGATAGGCAAAAATAGCGTTTTTAACTGCAGGTATCTCAAAAATCTTTATTGTACCCTTTCGATCAGGTCAACATGACCCACTGCTTGAGATGCCCAAATAACTGAAGCATACTCCAGATTGTGTCTAACTAGACTATTGTACAAAGTTATTATTGTTTTAATATCTTTAAAATGTTTTGTATTCCTGATTACAAATCCAAGGAGTTTATAAGCATTATTTACAATGGTTTCATAATGTTCGGTAAATTTTAAGTTTGTTTGCAAGGGGACTCCAAGATCCATACATTCGGTTTTTCTACTCACCACCAGGTCATCAACCATGTAATGAAAATTTGCAAACTTTATTTTACGTTTGAAAGTCGAAACATGTCATTTACTAATATTTAATGACATTTTATTTACATTAAACCATTCAGGTACTGAATTCAAGTCACTCTGAAGTCCATAACAATCATCAAAAAATTACATATGCCTATATAACTTAAAGTCATCTGGAAATATGAGTCACTCTGAATGTTTTACACAGTTTGGTAAATAATTCACGAAAACTAAGAACAACAGAAGGCCAAGCCTGGTACCCTGTGGCACCCCAGATATTGATATGTATTGTTTTGAGATTTTGCCACCAACCTTAACTTGTTGGGGTCTAATGGTGAGATAAGATGTAATAAACTCACATGCATTCAATGAAAAACCAAATTTACCCAGCTTGTCCACAAATATACCGTGGTCAATCCTATCAAAGGCTTTTGCACAATAAGTTAATATAACATCTAGTTGATCTTTATTATCCATAGCCCTAGCTACTGCTTCTGTAAGGATGCTCAAATTGGTGACGATTGATACACCTGGGAGAAAACCATGCATTAAAAAACACTAATGGGCCTGTAATTATTAACCAAGCCAATGTGTCCTGATTTGATGATAGGAGTTGCAGCTGCATATTTCAATCTTTCAGGAAATGAATTTGTCCTTAGACATACATTGAAAATTGTCATTAACGGAGCATATAAGATATCAGAACATCCCTTATAAATATATGAAGAAATACCATCCCTCCCAATGGCCTTTTTCGGCTTTAACTTCTTAATACTTGTTTTAATCTGTTCCTCTGTGATAGGGGAAAATGTGAAGTTACCATAATACTCAGGATTAGGTTTCCAGATTGCTGAAATACTTCCAATAAATTCGATATGCTTTCTTATGGCAATTTCATCTATGACCAATGAAACTATGGTTTCTTCATTTTTGTCTCTGTTTTCAGTAACAATCCGTTTGAGGGTTTGAAAGGAGCAAGCAGTAAATCCCGGATTACAGTCGATTCCACTAAGCCATGTTCTAATGACTGAACATGAAGGCAAAGCTAGACAAAAAGTGTTGCGAACATATTCATAGGCCTTAGTGGAATAAAATTGTAAAGTCAGGGCAAAACTCCTGAGTTCTTTAGGAAATTGTGTCCTAGTTTGCTTCTTGTTTTCATCAGTGTTTTGGATATTCTGCATGCATCTTCTCAAAATTGGTAATGGAATTCCAGAGATTGATTTCGTTAAGCTCCCTAAAGCATCACTGGAAATCTAATCTTTTGTTATGTAATTCTTTAGTGATCTGTTGAAGACTACTGACTTTTTTTGAAGTCTTGTTACTTTCCTTTTTGAACTGTACAATTTTAAACGCAGCTGCCGATTTTTTGCTGTAGTCTTCTGTGTTTGTGTGTATAAACGACGGACTGTAACAAAAATTACTTTATATAAACAGCGGAGCCTTTAAAAGAACGCAGATTTTAAGCAAATTTCAAGATTAAATATTATAAAAAAAAATTTAGCGCTAACAAAAGCTAGTTTCTACCAGATTACCCAAGTAACAAAAGAAGCTTTAATACGGTTTTCAAGACGTTGCTATAGCCAAATGAATAAGACTTGTCGTATAACGGTAAATTTGCGGACAGCTCGTAAAGTGTATGTAAACTCTTCTCTGAATATTTTTCTTCGGTGTACTCTACAGAGGTGGTGGTTGGGACTCCTACTTATCAATTTGATAACACTGTAAGTCTGAGTAGCCTCGGCTTCTCCTTGGAAGAGGTTTTCAATGCCTGATGGGATACCGGCTTTTTTTCTGAAGAGATGCATTTGTACCTTGGTCATGCCAATTTCTTCAATCTACAACAAGTCTCTAAGCTTGGGTATTTTCCCAAGTTTTGGAAGAAATCTTTTTTAACCCCTATCTTTAAATCTAGAGGTAGAGAAGATGCTTCTTACTACAGAGCAGTTTGCAACCAGTCAGAGATGCCTAAAATACTAGCTCACTTGGTGAGTAAAAAGCTGTCTTGGACTTTTAAGAACCTCTTTAATCCAGAACAATTTGGTTTTTTTGGGGGCAGATCTACTG
The DNA here is from genome assembly GCA_016904865.1 of Pissodes strobi. Classification (NCBI taxonomy): domain Eukaryota; kingdom Metazoa; phylum Arthropoda; class Insecta; order Coleoptera; family Curculionidae; genus Pissodes; species Pissodes strobi. The sequence goes on along the minus strand of JAEQML010064992.1, from coordinate 9,738 downwards.
ATTCAAATCTGGTTTTATATGTTAATCATGTTTTCAATAGCTTGGAAGGGGGCTCTCAGGTTGATGCGGTTTATGCATTTGACCGTGTCAACCATGGGGTGCTTCTGAGTAAGCTGGAGGCTTTGGGAATTTTTAATCCTCTTCATTCATGGATATATGATTACATCACTGGAAGGTCCCAGTTAGTGAAGATTGGTGGTTGTGTCTCAAATGAGATTGTTGTATCTTCTGGGGTGCCTCAGGGTTCTCACAGTGGCCCCGTCCTTTTTTGCTTGTTTCTAATTGATCTATCCCAGAGATTTAGATTCTGCAATGCCTTGATGTTTGCTGACGATGTGAAGCTGTTTAAAGAGGTTAGGTCTTTGGAGGATGCTTTGTGTCTTCAGAGGAACCTGGACTATTTTTTTGAGTGGTGTGATATGAATATGATGTCTTTAAACATTAGTAAGTGTCACAAAGTCTCATTTTCACGTAGAAAAGATCCTCTAAACTTTATATTGTAATCTACTAAAATGCATAAGCTACTAAACAAATATCACCCTGTCGCAAGTTTGAACTTGAATTTGGAGACTGTTATATAAACATTAAAGGCAAACTATAAACAACGCGAGCAATCAACGGGAGTGACTTTAAACCTTATGCATGTAATGATCATCACTTTGTTTTATATAAATACGCTACCGAACCCTTCTATCGGCAGACTTTGGTCTCACCTCCAGCTCCCAAGGTTAGCCACTTGACGACTGCCTTCTGGGTTCTATCCGCTCCTAAAGTTAGCCATACGACTGCTTTAGGTTCCAGTCCTTTCCTTCCAAACCTGGTACCGGTTAGTCATTTGACGACTGCTAGGACCAGGGGTTGCACAACCTCCATAGTAAAGTCCTGACAAGAAGTTTGTCAGAGTGTTGAAAAAGACAAGTGTCTAAATAGTCAGTTAAAAAGTTTAGTGAAATCTCTTAGTGCTCTTAAATAAAACCCAACTCTTAAGAAAAACTATAAATCATAAGACAGTACCTCAAATCGAGAAAACATGCGCACCGTAGTAATCGGGTATAATAGAATCTCATTTTTTTCTGACCAATAATTATTGTTAAAGTTTTATCGTTAATACATTGTTATTGTTATAAACTAAACGTGCTTATTTTATCATCTCTTCTTACCCCACGTAAGGCGGTCCCGGTCTACCTCAGTTACCCCCCGGCACGCTAAACAAGGCGTGTCCTCACGAGTAGAACATCCAGTGGTAGATGAAAGAAAGCATTGAGACCCCGTCATTGTACTAATCGTGACGCGGCTCTTCTCTGAGAAGTTATTCTTTAAAAAAAACGCGCTACCCCCTAAGCTACTCGTGACAATATACTGTTTTGACCATACCCCACTCAATTGTAAAATGGAGGTATCTGATCTTGGGGTTCTGATTGACTCTAGAATCACATTCTCTAGTCACATTAATCAGATTACATCAAAAGCTAGGAGAATGCTGGGCATTATCCAGAGGTCCTCATCTGAATTCTCTATATTTACCTTTAGGAGGCTTTATTGTTCACTGGTTCGTCCAATTCTAGAGTACTGCTCAGTTGTTTGGTCTCCCTCATATCATTGCTACATCAACCAAATAGAGAGGGTACAAAATAAATTCTTAAGAACAGCAGCCTTTAGGTCTGGTTATCGGAGAGAGGAGTATGAGTATGAGTGGATCCGAACCAGTTTAAATCTACCATCTTTGAAAGCAAGGAGAATTCTTATTGATATGGCATTCATTCACAGAGTTATAAATGGAGCTATTGACTGCCCTCAGTTATTGACTTTGGTACAGTTGCGAGTACCCACTGGTAATAGACAATCTGATGGTTTCTTTGTACCCTTCCACCGCACTAATTATGGTATTAATGAACCAATGACTCGTCTAGCTTGTAGGGCTAACAGTTTAGCTAAACAAATAAAATTTTTTGAAAATAAAATTATTAAATTTAAAAAAGATTTTTTAAAAATTGTGAGATAAATGGGTGGTGTTTATATGCTGTTCAATTTTAGTGATTGTGATATTTTAATTTATGATTGTTGTTAAATGTTTATTGAGTTTCATGAGTTATCTGTGTTTTATATTTTTTATCATAGCATTTGAAGTTTTCAGAAGTATCTAGTAGCCTAGCTTAAGTATTATTACTTGTTGTTTTACTTTACTATTATGTATATTACCTTGTTGTAAATGGTTTGCCGTAAATAAATAAATAAACATCCTAACATTAGCATGGTATCCAATAACGTTTTCATGTTTTCTCAAGGGCAATATCCTGTCGTTTATTCCCAAAGTCTGTGTGCTAAATTTAGCAGTTCCATTTTCAAGTTACTTAATATTTTCTGACCGTATTGGTAAGATACGCCACCTACCTGTGGCGGCACATTTCGGAGTCTGACAGTTCCAGGCAATCCGTCACAAGTTAAGATTGCGTGGCAATATTAAGGAAATTAACCACTGGTTCAATTTATTACATTTAAGTTGCTAATTGTAATTATTCCATCAAAGCGTGGTTCCCACGTCTGTCTTTAATTTGTTAAATGTTTCAATTATGTGAACCTTTCTTATAATGTAGAGTGTTTTTTTAAATTTTGATGTGACCGTTGTCGTTTTGATGTAGTTTGTTCCTCTTGTGGATATGTTCTTTTGTTCCAACTGACAAGTAACACTGATGATGGCTAAGGCCGAAAGCGCCCTGTTACGCTGATTAGAAGTCCTTTTGGATTAAATTTTTGCATGGAGTACAAAAGTTTTTCATTTAGTACATTTCGTACATGCACACAGCCTTCACTCTTCATTTAATTGTATGTTAATCGTTTATAGCTATCAAGTTGACAGCGAGCATCTACCTACCTCTACAGAGCCGTCTAGTGGTGGGAAGGGAAGATGGTTCCATCATTATAGTTCCAGCAACACAGACTGTGATGTTACAATTGCTACATGGAAACCATCAGCAGTACCATAGTAAGTTCTAATTTTTCTTAGAAATTGTTAGTATTGACTGTCCTCTATGAATGGTTTTATTTTTAGATTGGCCGCCCCATCAAATTCTTTCAGGACATCATGGCCGTGTCAATTGTTTGTTGCATCCGCACAGAGAACACCCTAGGTAAGAATTACTGTGCTTTCTAATTGTGCGTTTTGACAAATTAACCAGTTTGTACTTGTTTCAGATACGATCGAAATTTTCTGGTATCCGGAGGAGTAGATTTCGCCGTATGCTTATGGGATTTGGTCACCGGTTCTTTACTCCATAGGTTTTGCGTGCATGCAGGTGAAATTACCCAGCTTTTGGTTCCGCCTGACAACTGTAGCGTAAGTATCATTTCGTTACTCGAAGTCGAATTGTCATTTATACGATACTATTTATTTGTAGGCAAGAATACAGAAATGTATCTGCTCGGTAGCGTCGGATCATTCGGTAACCCTTCTGAGTCTAGCCGAAAGGAAGTGCGTCTGCCTGGCCTCGAGGCATTTGTTCCCCGTGACAACGATAAAATGGCGGCCTAAGGACGATTTCATGATTATAGGATGCTCAGATGGCACTGTCTATGTGTGGCAGATGGAAACCGGACATTTGGATAGGGTATTACAAGGTTAGTTTGGTCTACATATATTTTTCTGTTACAGCGATTTGCGTCAATATTCCTTTTAACTCCTGTGTAGGTTTATTATGTGTAAAGAATCAATAAACATCACCTTTTTTTTAGAATTATCATTAGATTTAGGTAGGTTTAAGTTTAGATGAATAAAGGGACGACGAAAGTATTTTTCTTTTAAAGGCATAGCGGCTGAGGAGGTTCTATATGCATGCGAGGAAAATGAAGAAACCAACTCTTCCTCGGAAATGGGATTGGCCAATCCTGCAGTGCATTTTTTCAGGTAATAATAATTTAAAACATGTACAGTATTTGCCTTAAATATTTTTGTGTAGAGGCTTGCGGCATAGGAATTTGTCAGCCATCCGGCACGCCACGCAGCGGGGACTTCATCAATTACAACAGCTAAATGCTCACACGGAAGCCGGGGATCCCCATGCGAGACGCGTGCATGGCCAGACGCCACTGGGCGTGCAAGGATTTCGGACCAACCCAAAAGGTGAGAGATATAAAAGCCTATTTGTGACTAAACCTTGCATATTAGTTGGGGAAATAAAGACACAATATTTTCAAGCACCTTTTGAAATACACAAAAGTGTATATTTGTGGTCAAACCTTAATAGCAAGATACAAAGTTTAAGTCATACTAACCTTGTACTGTTATATGTAGCTTTTCAGAAAAATGAATTTAATTATAAGATACTTCTATATATAAATAGGCTGAACCAATACGAGACAGATTTGGTTTTTCGGTTGGAATTCGGGTGGCATTGTAGACATTTTATTTTTAAATAAATTGAAGGACTTTGTGTTTGTCAAGGTTACTTGAGTATGATGTTCTTAACACTAACCCTGCAAAAAGTGCTGATTCCGTAGAAGATAATCCAATACTTTCAAACTTGCCTCCAGTTGGTTTGTCAGATTTTAGTTCGAAGGCATTTTTAGAGCCCTCCGCTACATCACAAACTACTCCTTAGTTTCTTTGAACAGAGAACACATAGGTAGCATGTTCATTTCTTATCAAAATTGTAGTGATTATTGACAAAATTAAATTGAAACAATTAAACTGTAATATGTTAAATAGCAATAGTGATATAAGTTGCTTTAACTGAATGAATCTGTATATACCTCCGAGTTTTGTTCCATCGAAAAGCAGATATTCAGAAGAGATAGAAGTGTATCTCTGACAGGCAAATCTCAAGGAGAATGTGTATAATGTTACTGAGGTAGACATGTTTGATGATAACTTGGAAGCCCTATGTATGGAAATATTTATTTGAATGTTATTGTAGTGTATTTGGTTCCTAATTGTAAGTGTGCAGTATATATATACAAGATATTATCGTGGCGTTGAGTTTTGTTCGTTTGGTAAAATGTGCATAAACTTAGGTGACTTTAACATTCCCAGTTACCTGAATGATAGGTCACCAAACGATATCTTAAATAATTTCAAAGGATTTTTAGCATTTAATGACAAGCAACAGTTGAATATTGTAAAATATGCTGATGGTGTTCTTTTGGATTTTGTGGTTTCTCCTCCTCCTTCTATATTGACGTTGATGATGACCCATTGTTGCCAATTGGTCAGCATCATCCTGGGTTGCTTGTCACTATTGTCTGTCTGTTGAACATTGTGAGACAGGCCGCGTAAAATGGTGCCGAGTGGACGCGAAAGTTTGTCTGACCAAAAAATAAAACTAACATGTTGTAAAACAAAGTCTGCTAGTGCTATTGTGTGCATAGTGTGCGGGAAAATTTACCACAATTCCTGTGCTGAAAGAGACTGGGTCGAAAAAATCATCAAAATTGACAAAACTCGTCTAGTACGCAAGATCCACGGTGATGGTGCTAACCTAACCTCGATCGATGAAGCAAAATCTGCCGAAATTTGTCTGCCAAAGACCCTTATATATGAGCTGAAAAGTAAAAACTTAGTGCTTGAGGAGAATAATACTCTTTTGAGAGGAAAAATGTGCACCCTGGTGGAGAAATTGGGAATTCAAGAAGAAAGTCGAGAAACAATGTCCAGTATTACGATTCTTCCCGCCAACGTACGTTCCACCTACGAAAGGCCTCAAGTTCAGCACATAGATGACGCTGTTTTTTCGCTTCCATCTCAAAAATACCAAAAACTGGAAATCCCTGGTGATGAAACGCCAAAAGCAAAGAAAAATCAAGAATAATAATTGACATATGTGAGTGACAGTCCGATTTCTAATCCAACTTCTGTTGATTGTAAAAGTGAACGAAAACAAGAACAACTTCAAAGTGAACTTGGGGAAACAATGAAGCAATCTCAATCCACCACCAAAAATGTCACAAATAAAGAGGGCGTAAGCTCCTCAAAAAACGGTCCCAATGAAGTACCTTGGGTGGAAGTATTAAGGAAGGGTAGACGTGCCCCGCCACAGAAAACGAGATCATTGCCAAAACAACACAAGATCAGTCAAGAAAGCAAGATCCACGAACTTGGACCATTACTACAGGATCTCAAGGTATCAGTTGTTTGTCTCACCGAAACTTGGCTGACATCTGACGAGGGGGGTGTTTGTTGATGGACAACTTTGTTTCACCATCTTTCTCAGATTGGAGAAACAGTAGTGGGGGTGGAACTGCTATTTTAGTTGACAGTCCTGTTAATTGTATAGTTTTAAATGAGATGTCAAGGTATGTTGTGGAGAAATGTGTGGAATTGTCTGGTATTTCATACAACACAATAAAACACATAACATTTATGTAGTTTGTATTTATAGGGCACCGCGGTGGGAGATTTTGACACGTTCTTGGTCGCACTGTAGTATGCTGGAAGGACTGGGTATAACAGCAAAAGTGATTCTGGCTGGGGATTTTAATGTCTTGTTTAGAACAGGTCAAAGAAAGGCCACTTATCTCTGCGATTTCTTAGAGACCTTTGGTCTTAAGCAAACAATCTCTAAGCATGCCTTGACAATATATTTTTGAATTTTAATGTATATGATGTTTTAGTGAATACAGTTGATTTACACATATCTAATCCTCATGGTTAGGTGCCGTATGTTGATGTGACATCAGTATCTAAAGAATGAAAGGTAAAAAACACTTTTAGACCAATCACACAGCATGGTCTTCATAATTTCTATAATGTAGTAGCGGGATTTTCATGGGATTTTGTTACAGATGTTGATATGGGTTTTGAAGAAAAATTTGACATATTTTCCAATTGTATTCAAGATGCATATTTGCAATAATTCCGGGAAGAACCTATATTGTTGGGGCTAGCTGTCCAAGTAACGTGAACTGGTTTAATGATCACCGGCGGGACTTGAGAGAACATCTACATTTCCTGGACGACATAGTCAATCAATACAATACTCCTGGAAACAGACTGGAATTCAATATATTTAAACATATTTATAAGGATTCAAGAATGCAAGCCAAAATTCGGGCAAATGACAGGCTGATCGGCACCTCCAAGAGCCCTGTGAACGCTATGTGGTCAATAATCAATAGTAGCAGGGGCTCGAAGGGGAATTCTGTGCGGGTTGACATTTTGCCTGATGTCTTTAATAACTATTTCTGTTCCGTGGTTCACAACTTGGTTGAAAATATTCCAGCTATAGGTATTGATCCAATGGAGCATATTCCTGTCCCTGAGGCTAAGGAAATTATTGATAGCCTAAAAAATTAAAATAGCTCCGACATCTATGGGATTAAGGTTTCTTTGATAAAAATCTAATAGTGGTTCCACTCACTAACTTGATAAATGGATGTATTGGGGAGGGTGTTTTTCCAGTAGTGTTAATTTCAAAAAAGGTGATAATACCCTTGCTTCCAACTAGAGACCGATTTCACTGCTTCCAATAATCTCAAATATTTTTGGGAGATGCTTGGCCAATTGCTTGGCGGCCAGGATGGCTACATATTTTGAAAATAATAATTTGTTTATTACCAGCCAATTTGGGTTTAGAAAGAGTAAAGACACAGTGCAGGGTATATTGCACCTATTGTCTTCTATTTATGACTCATTTCAGGACATAAATTATGGTTGTGCACTTTTCTGCGACTTGAGTAGAGCCTTTGACTGTGTGTCTCATGCCATGCTGCTGGGCAAACTAAAGTGTTATGGGTTCTGCAACGGAAGTCTCAAACTGATGGAATCGTATCTACAAAATCGTACACAAGTAGTGAATGTTGATCGAGTCAAGTGTTTTCGGCGGAGAGAGTGGTCGACATTGGCGTACCTCAGGGTTCCATCCTGGGTCCTCTTTTGTTCTTAATTTTTATAAATGACCTTCCAGCTAGTGTGCCAGTGGCGTCGTTCACTCTCTTTGCTGATGATAGTACCATTTTTCTCACTAGTCCGTCAATGCGGGATGCACTTGGTGTGGCGTGTGAGGCACGGTAAAGGATTGAAACTTGGTTTAACATCAACCAACTTGTATTAAATACGAATAAGACACAGCAGATGGTATTTTCGATGAGAGACCTTGGTGGTGTGAATGCTTGTGTTGACTATGCAAAATTCTTGGGAGTATTTTTGGACCCAAAATTGGGATGGGACTTTCACATCGATAATGTCTCATCTAAACTAAGAAGTAATGCCTTTGTACTGCGGAACCTCAAGGGATGTGACAATGAAGTCTGCATATTTTGCACTTTTTCATTCCATAATGTCATATGGCATATTGGTTTGGGAAAGTGCAGTGTGTGCAGACAGAATTTTTGGGCTGCAGAAGAGGGCAGTGAGAATAATTGCTGGTTTTAAATTTCGGAATGATTGCAGAGATGCATTTGTTAATCTACAGATATTTACCTTTCCATCTGTATTCATACTTTCTTGCGTTCTTTATGCAGGAAGGAATGAACATATTTTTCTCCAACATACGGATGTCCACCAGCACAACACCAGAAATAAAGATGAGCTAATAGCTCCTTATTGCAGGCTGAGAAGGTGCCAGAATAGATCTGAATGTATGGCGGTCAAACTGTATAATAGACTGCCCAATAGCACAGAATACTGCCATTAAATAGTATGAAAGAGAAAGTGTTTATATGTATCAAATATATCAAACTTAAGCAGGGGCTTTTATTAAGGTATAAGTATATATAATCAAGGATAAGATTAGATTAGCGCATGACAACTATCTGCTGGCGGTGGAAGGTAGCCTAAAAACAAACCCCAAGAACTTTTGGTCATTTTTAAAAAGCCATAAAGGATATGAAGACATTATGGCGGAGATGTCCATTGAGGGTGAGACCTATAGTGGTACACAGAGAGTAACTGAGGGTTTTGACACTTTGGCAGATCTGTCTTTATGAATGATGATGGGCCTCTTTGTGAAGGTATTTGAACAAAAATCTTATTTTTGTGACAGGGTAATAAATTTCGAAGATGTTGAAAATGCCATTATAAAAATTAAGGGTAATAAGGCCATTGGTACTGATGGCTTTGATACTGAATTATTTGGTATTGGTGGCGATACTGTTGGTTCCTTAATAAAACAATGAAATATTCCACCAAGAAAGAGTTAGTTTGGGTTAGTTTGGGTTAGTCTTAGTTTTTTCGATAAATACTTCATAATACACTATCATCTAGCAGATATGGGCTATTGTGCTACAGCTACGATACAGGAATTAAGAGCCGCAGAATGTCATCTTCCTGGTAACTGCATAATATTGTGGATGTTGTTGGAGACTCAATGACAGTGTTGTTTGCCGATTATTTTAAACTATCTAGGCAATTTCTGTTTCTCATATTAAAATAATAAGCGTCGTGAATTAATTAATTATATTAATTTTAAAGTAGCAAAGCTCCAATTAAGGATCCTGAATAAACAAATGATAATAATGATAGCACATCACCTCTAGATAATATGCTCGCAATATGAGCTGTTTGGGAGTAGTATTTGTATTCGTGTTGGTTTGAATATTTTTAATATATCTAAGTATAAGAGAACTGAAAAGCTTTAAAGCTGCAACAAGACTGAATGGTTACATTTGTTATTTTGGTGAAATTCTGGAATTTGTATTGTGGTTACGTTTCATGTTTGTGATCTTGATTTTTATTTGGTTTAGTACCTCACAAGGTAGAGAGGCTGAAGCATTTGCCATCAGCTGCGGGCTTACTCAACTTGTAGACGA
>MU193915.1:0-15786 GCA_016904865.1 Pissodes strobi | reverse complement strand
AATAATAATAATAATAATAATAATAATAATAATAATAATAATAATAACGTAATTAGGATGTTGGAAACGCTGGCTAACCGTCAGTGTCAATGTTGATATGACTTAATTCTTTTCACGTTGCCCCTGTATAGCTTCCGCTTCGAGCATGACAGGTGACAGCTTGAAGATGCAATGTTGTCGCATTCGAAAATATAGATGTACTGACTACTCATCTTTGATCAAACGATGGCAATTTAATGCTAAGATCTGAAACAACTCAAAGCGATGATTATTCAAGATAAATACATGCATTACAAAAATGGCCCCGATTAGAGAACGCTTGAAAACTTGCTCCTCAGAAAAATCGCGATATGTGGTGTAAAACTAAGATTTCTAGTACAATAGTGTGCATTATTTGTGGAAATGTGTACCATAGTTCGTGTGCCACCCGCGATTGGGCAGAAAAGGTACATTTTATAGACCCTTCACGACTTGTTTGTTGCCGGGAAGAAAGTGAGGTTGGAACGGACATAAACATAAAAGACGTTCAAATTTCACTGTATAGAAGACTCCTTAAAGAAGGACAAAAATAAGATTCTCCAGGAGAATGCCAATCTGTGGAAAGAAAAATTTGAAACTCTAGTAACAAAATCACCAAAGAAAACAAAACCAATAGGAAAAGATCAAGATGAAGAAAATCAACATTCCAAAGATTCCATCAGAAATACCAAATCTGATGATGTGTTGGATGAAGCGGCAACAGATGGCGGTAAGTCGCAATCTGGAACTGAAGTTTGCAACGACAAAATATCAAATCCTGAAAATTCAAACAGTCGACTATACATCCGAAAATGACACTAAAACAGGATCAACACCCCCTAGATGACGCTAGTGGCTTGCAAGCGTCGATAGCTGCTGACGTTGACGTAAGCGACAATGACATCACTGACGTTATAGTAAACAAAAACAATAAAAATTCTGAAAATCTAGAAAGATCGTCGCAAAGTAACGACACTTTTAAAGACAATAACGACATTCAACCACCTCCTAATCAAGATGGCAAATGGGAAACGCAAAAGAGAAGAGGGGGCCGACGTGGTCACAACCTCCAAAAGGCTGGGGCGACAGCAAGAAGAGGAATCCAGCAGAATGGTAGACCAGAACCTCTAAGAGGAAGCAATGAGGGCATAGGCCTTTTAAAAACGGCTGTAAAACCTGAATTTTTGTTTCTTTCGGGACTGGCTCCGGAAGTGAACAGCAATGAAGTTATGGATTTCCTCAAGAACAATGGTCTTGAAGAAGGATCTCACTGTGAGAGGATTCGGACAAAGAAAGACAAGTATCAAGCATCTTTCAGGCTTGCTGTACCATCAAGTGAGCGAGATAAATTCATGAATACCAATTTATGGCCACAAGGAGTCATTATTACCCATTTTATGAACATCCAGCACCACCCAATGGCCAGAATACTACAATAGAAACTTTAAGAGCTCTACATATTAACGTCAGATCTCTTCAAAATAATGCAAATGAAATAGAATCATTCATGGTGGACAAATTCATAGATGTGCTATGCATAACAGACCACTGGTTAAGCGAGGAGAAGTCAGCCTTATTTACTTCCAAGGATTCAAAATGGTAGCCTATTCTGCAAGAATGCTTTCTACGGGGGAAGGAACTGTTGTTTTTGTGAGGGACAGTGTAGATGTAAGTCCAGCCAATGTAAGTGTATCTTTTATGATTGAGAAATGTATAGAGTATTGTTGTATTTTTATCAAATCATTGAATGTATATGTTTTAACATTATAACGTTTCCCATCAGGCATCTTTGACACCTTCTTGGCTTCAGTCGAGGGTATATTGTCTGGTCTTGATCCAACAGCAAAAATCATCACTGCTGGGGATTTCAATGTACAGTTTAACTCAACACTACCCGAAACCCACAAATTTTGTGATGTTGTGGAGAGCTTTGGACTAAAACAAACTGTATTTCAACCAACCAGACAATAGTCCTGCCTGGATAATGTCTTCGTGAGTCATGATATTGGGGTATGTTCTGTTGTCGTTCTTGATATGAATGTTTCTGATCATATGTGTCAGATTGTGGAACGCAAGTTTGAGAGAGTGCATGATGATTCCACAAAATCCCGCAAGATGTGCAGACCAATAACACATATACATATGCATGCATTTCATAATATCCTGGATGATACATCATGGGACTCTGTCCAACAGTGTGATGACGTTAATGATTCTTTTGCAGAGTTTTTGGGCATTTTGGGGGGGGGGGGGGCATATGTTCAGGCTTTCCCTGAGAAATTACATAATGTGAGGTCAGTCCAGTTTAATACCATACGATGGTTTGACGAGGAGCTAAAAACTACGAGGGACCATATACACTTTCTAAGGGAGTTGCAGCAGCAGTACAACTTTGAGGGCATAAAGGAAGTTATCATTGAGTACAAAAAAGCTTACATAAATGCAATAAAGCAAGCTAAGGCCAATATGATTCATTCATCCTCGAATCCTGCAAAAACCATGTGGCAGATAATCAACAGGCAAAGGGGCAATAAAAGTGCCCATGATGACCCTACTACCAGAACACCAGATGATTTTAATAAATTATTTTCTGAAATAGCGCATAAGACTGTGAAGGATATGCCACCCAGTGATGTAGACCCATTGGAGTTTATTCAGTCTGTTGAGGCTACCACTATTCCCTTTTCATTTGAGGAGGTGTCCTTCAATGAGGTTAGGGTTATAATTGATTCACTAAAGAACAAGGGTAGCTGTGATATATAGGGTTTTAACGTAAAATTAATAAAAACTGCAAAGAACTGGATTTTGCTTCCTCTTACCAAGCCTATAAACCAATGCATAAGTACTGGTGTTTTTCCCCAATTGTCTCAAAGAGGCCATTGTTAGGCCTATTTTTAAAAAAGGAGACCCTACTGTTCCCAACAACCACAGACCAATATCCTTGGTAACAATACTATCCAAGGTATTTGAGAGTATGGCTATGCAAATAGTCAAGCACTTTGAGAAAAATAATCTGTTCACAGATTGTCGGTGGGGGTTCAGACATGGCAGGAACACATCTCTTGCAATTCTGAATTAGGTCTCGGGCATATTGAGTATGACTCAGTTCTCTTTTGTGATCTAAGCAAGGTTTTTGACTGTGCTGACCCTGATATCCCGCTTAAAAAGCTTTGTTTTCAGGTAATAGTATTAAACTGCTTAAATCATACCTACCATCATATCAGGCGGTGAGGGTTGCAGGGGAAGAATCAGCAAGGAGCAAAATTGAGATTGGAGTACCTCAGGGATCAATTCTAGGGTCCTTACTTTTTCTGATATTCATCAACGATTTGCCTTCTAACATCCAAGGAGAAAAATATACACTCTTTGCTGATGATGCCACTGTATCCTTTGCTGCTAATTCTCTGGACGGTTCTTTGGCGGGATTCATGGCGGCACAGTTGAGAGCTGAAAGCTGGTTTTGCTCCAACAGACTTCTGTTGAATAAGGAAAAGACATCAGGTCGAGTCGTCTTCTCGATGCGAGAGATGGCAGTTCCCAACCAGGAAGATATGAGCTCTTTGGGGGTTGTGTTGGACCCAAGATTGCAACGGGGAAAGCACATTAGTGCACTGACGGGAAGGCTTACCAAGTCGCTTTATCTCTCTCGCACATTTCACGCAGTGTGTCTAATGGTGTGCTGAGGAGTGCTTTTTTGCCATCTTTCAGACCCGGATTACATATGCAATACTCGCGTGGGGGCATTCGGCGGACGCACACAGGGTTTTTGGTTTGCAGAGGAGGGCTGTAAGAGTGGTGAGCAGACTGGGATATAGGGATGACTGTCGGAATGTCTTTATTGGGATGGGGTTTTTGACTGTGCCATCTTTGTACATGTTGGAGGGTCTTGTCTATGTTAACAGCAGCATCGATCGGCATCAGAATCATGAGGACATACACGAACACAACACAAGGAATAGGCAAGACCTGGTCCCTGCATACTGGTGTCTAAGGAGGTGTCAGGATGGTACGGGATATTGGGCAATAAAACTTTACAATGCCTTGCCACAGGTAGTAAAGAATCTTCCCAATGAAATCTTTAAACGGAAAATTAAGACCTTTCTTGCTAAAACCGCTTTTAATACATTCAATGAATATTTTAATTAAAATTTTAATTAAGTCTCGTCTACAGTTTTTTACTATAGGTATTTATATTTAAGTTTTATGAAATTAGTTTTTAGGATGTTCATAAAATTTTACTTACTTTCAATTAGTTTTAGTTTAAAGTTACTCTAATTTGTGTCTATTTTAGAACACTTGTTATGTAGATGTATTGACGTATGTAACAGTTGTGACTGGCATGAATAAACTATTTGTATTTGTATTTGAGTAGCGGATCGAAGAGGATCAACTGTTTTATTGTTATGTATTTATATACGTACTTAAAGAACTCAAAATGTAGCGTATTCAAGCTAAATATGATACGACAGGGACTTATACCCGCGGATCATAATAGATCAACTGTTCTGCTGTTTCGTATTTAATACCTACGTTTCGGCCTTAACTATTTCCGTTTCCATCGACTAAACTAATTTAATTCGCCGCATTTAATGTAGAAATACAGTTAAATTTGGCCAAAATTCAAAAAAAAATTAAAAAAAAAAAACGGATGCCACAATTGGCGTTTATTTTTATAAGAAAATATTGCACTTCGTGCGACAACAAAGCGAACGGACCGTATAGGTCAGGCCGGGGGGCACGGAATCGTCAGCCTTGGCCGTTGCGTTTTGTCTTGTAAACGTCACGGAGGAGTTGTCGTCGATTTCCGAAACATGTAAAGTCGATTTGCTGCCGGACGCCCGACGGACGCGTAGCCACCGTCCGTCCGTCGCCCCCGTCATTAGTTTTATACGCGAACGAATTAATATGGCCGGCACACGTGCCTCCGGGTATCCCGTGGGAGTCGCTTCTTCAGCGAAAGTCTTGACGTGTGTTTAAGCAAATTCATCCAGATTGAGAATCCGGCGGAAAATCAGTTCAAAATCACATAATTATTATTGTCAATTTTTAGTACATTTGACAACGTCGGCAGTTGAAAAACCTTTAGAAAAAAATTATAGGTATGTCGCTTTTATCGTCGTCCGACTTTTTAAGAGATTATTGTTGGCACGGCATTTGCAAAATGCGGGTACAGAATACAAGACATTATTATGATTTTGACAAGTTTTATTACAAATATTTCAATTTGTTGAAAAATTATAATAACAGAAACCAATCCAAAATTGTCTAATTATTTAAATACAACAATTTTTAGTACATTTGATAACGTCGGCAGCTCAAAGGTCTCGTCAAAGGTACAGTTATATTAAGGAAAACTTGAAAACCCTTTTTTAAGCCTCATTTTTTCTCTTTGTTGTTTCTCATTTTTTTTTTGTATCGATTGACAAAACCTATAAATATGAATCCGCGGGAACAACAACGTGCATCATCATTTGTCATCAACCTTTAGTCACAGCAATTATGTGTTAGACTTTTTCTTGTCAAATCTCGTACTTTTGAAATTAAATTTAGTTTGTTTCAAAACAAGTTTGACTGAAAAGGAAACTTAATTGGCGCAGTCGGTAGGATAATCAGAGTGTGTTCGTAATTAGTACCAGTAAAAATTGTGCTTTAGAACGTGATAATCATGCAAAAGTGCGTTTGTGTTAAGTGCTAGCGGAGTACCTACTTTACAAAATTTCAGAGTGTGATAAAGCACAGGCGTTTTAAGAAGTCTTTTATGTGCAGTTACGGTGTTTTAGCAAACAAGCACGTTGGTTTCTACCATTTGTTGACTGTCCGAACAAGCAACACCTGTCCGCAGAGTGCAGCAGAGGCCCCAGACCAAGCTTCACCTTCGAGAAAAATTTACTCGCAATGAGTCGACGATTTGGAAACCTGTCTCTGTCCCACTTCCACATCAGAGTTAACTGTTGGACAAGAAGATCCAGAACCAGAGTACCAGGAGATTATTTGCTACAAGAGAGTATTTATTTAAGAGAGTATTTATTTAAGATTGAACAAACAGAAAGCAAAGGTAATTTACAAGACAGTGATCCGAACCCTTTAACGTTCTTAAGAACGAATCATCTAAATTCTGAGGAAGTGAACGCATTAAAGAAAGTTATTTTCACAGTCCTAATACCTTTACCAACAAGATTACACATAAAATCAAAACAACTGATGAAATGCGTATACATACGATGACTTATAGATACCCGTACGTTCACAAGAAGGAAGTTGACGACATCATCCGTCCTTCTTGTTCACCTGCCTGGATAGTCCCCAAGAAGGCAGATGCCTCTGGAAGACAAAAATGGAGAATGGTGGTCGATTACCGCAAGGTAAACGAGAAAACGATAGATGATCGATATTAAATCGTTGAACTCCTTCCTGCCCGATTCAGATATTTCATTACTATTATTTGGAAACAAACAAGCATAGATTTATGCTTGGAAAAGCGGTCTTGCAGATTTTTTATAAACGAATCTAGAAAAGGGATATATACTGATATTCTATAATAGATATTGCATCTCAACGCCTTTGTTTGCGAGACTTACTTATAATAAAATTATTTGTATCTGCTATCTCTTCAGATCTCCGCTCGATACGGGGGATCAACAAACAGGAATATATACCCTTCCTCTGTAGCCACACCTGTGACTGCCGCAGGCATTACTTCGGGAGGCCTTCCTTTCTTTACGTAGTGTCTTCCCCGCTACGTTTCCTTTCTTCTAAGCACTTCCTTCGCATAATTGCGCTTAACATTTCCGTTTCGCACCTCCAATTCCTTTCTGATCTTAGCAGTAGCACTACAATATTTTCTTTTGTTATAGGTACTTGTGTTCCCGTCTCGGCCGCTCTTCTTTCTTCATTGAACTCTATGCATTTAAATATTGTGTGCTCTGGATTATCCATGTGTTCACAAAACCAACAGTCATCGTTATTCTGTTTTTTTAATCCGTTTAAGATGGGATCCAAACACCCCGTGGCCTGAAATCGCCTGCATGGAGAAATGATCGACAGCCCCCCCATATTCTGTTAGTCCACATCTGTACGCTTGGAACAAAATGCTTTGTCCATCCCTGGTATTCTACCCATCTTTCTTTCCAGCGAAGTAGGAGTATGTCCCTTGCCTCCCTCCTTCCAGCTTCCCCAGATTCTACCATTTCCACCCTTTCCCGAACCAGCAGATCCAGAGGTGGCAGTCCTGCCACCACCTCCACCACGCTCGATGAAATCATGATCCCCAGCCTTCTGTTCACTCTCCCAAGCAGCTCTCGGTAGTGTGCATATTATAGAGCATCTTGCCACATCCGAGCGTGTGATATCACTGCACTTGCCAGAGCTTGGACCTCTTATCCTAGGGGTTATACTCGAAAGCTGGTTGATTACTTCATGCGCTTTATCGGTCCCATTTTTTTATGTGTGCTGTCATTCTCAGGTCGCTATCCAAACAAATTCCCAGATATTTGGCTTCATTTACACTCTTGGCACATAAACTTGCTCTATATTTAGTTCGATACTCTCCGGCGATAATTACAATTTCCGTTTTATGTTTTGCCACCGTAATCCCCATGTCTCCTAGCGCGTTGATAATCTTCTTAACTGCGTGCTCCGCCTTTTCTTTCAATCGTGTCCCATTTGTATCTTTGACCAGAAGCGCTAAATCGTCCGCGTGCGCGATCGGATCCATGCCCTCCTCCATTTCTTGTCTAAGTATCTTATCGTAGAATACGTTCCAAAGAGTTGGCCCCATTACCGAACCCTGCGGAACTCGGCAACTTTTAGTGAAATCTTCCCCTTCTGTCGTAATGATCTTTCTCTCCGACATATGTGAAAACAACATCGTTTTCAGATACCCGCTCACATTTCTGGTAATAAGTGGCTCTACTATGCCTCTCCAGGGCGCTGAATTAAAAGCATTTTGTATATCGAGCAGAATCATGACGCGCATCTCCTTGTTCTTCACTGCCTTACTTCCGATCCTTTCTTTAATTTTCCTCACTTCCATCAGAACATCCTCTGTCGACTTTCCTTTTCTGAAACCGTATTGCCTTTCTTGTACAAGATTTTTTTCCCCTATTTCAGCCTCCAATGTTTCCTTTAGGAGAATTTCCAGAACCTTTCCCAGAATATTTATAAGTTGTAGTTGTATCATTTTCTTTGCGAGGTTTTTCAATTGCTCCATATATCTGGAAAGGCTCCCTGGCGCAAACATTGTTTATAAATTTCCGGAGTTTGTTGTGGGTTGCTTTCCATAAATATTTTGACTATTTCTGATGCCAATTGGTCCGGCCCAGGAGCTTTCTTTGGCTTTAGCTTATTAATCGCAATGTACAGTTCCTCCAGGGAGAAGAGTAGGTCATCATCCATCTCGTCTCCTACCAGCGGCCATTCAACTCTTTCATGAGTTGGAAATAGCTTTTGCAGTTGTTGTTTAACCGTCTCGCTTGTAGGTCTTATATTTTGGCTGATTTTCAACTTCTTGCATGCTATTTGATAACCTCTGCCCCAGATGTCTCTCTCTAAGTCTTCGCATAGTTCCTTCCATTTTTCTTGCTCACTTTCCAGAATGAGCTTTTTCAGTTTACGTTTAGCTTCTTGGTACATTTTCCTAGCAGCTGCAATTGTATTTTCCCTGCCCCTTTGACGCGTTTTAGTCATGGCTCTCCTTCTGTGGATACATTCTCTTCTTTGTTCTGCGGTCCCATCGTTCCACCAGTAGACAGGTCTCCAGTTTCTGTGTCCACAGTCTCTTTTCCGAAAGGTTCCGTTACTGCGTTTATTTTGGTATACTTCTTTGGTGTTATTTGTTCCGTTAAGAAACGCATAGTATTTTATCGAGTAGTGGTTCTCGTGTTCTATGTCCACCATCCAGTTTTCTACCCTCCCGCTTATCTTGGATGTAGCCACTGTTAAGTCTATAGTAGATCTTCCTCTGGATCCATAGAAAGTAAATAAGCTTCCCTGATTAAGTACCACCAGGTTATTTGCCATCATCCAATCTTCCAGGATTTTACCCCTAGCGTTCGTTACTTGTGATCCATATATCGGTGTCTTGGCAGTGAGGTCCACACCCCCTTTCTTCGCTTTGGCAGTCTTTTGCTTTGTGTCCTGCGAGTCCGCATTTAAAACAGTTGTCCCTCATATCATTACCTCTACACTGATCTTCCAGATGATTATATCCCCAGTATCTTTGGCACCCGATTCATTTCGATGCTCTTTTCTGCAGAGCAATTAGTCAGTCCTATCCTTATATGGTCCCCTGTAACCAATAACCAATTGTTCTTCAAGTGTAACTGTCACTGCTTGTGCATTACCGGCGTTTGGTCTTAGGGCGCCCGTCTTGACAGCGCTCTCATCCAGTGGACCTACTGTTTTCCAGGATTGCTTCCTTGACTTGCCGTTGCCTCTATCCCTCCAATATGCACCATTCCCCAGTTACTTTAATATTTGAGGATCCCATGGCTTGTTGTGCCTCTGCTTTCAAACCTTTCAGAGCCTCCATATTCTTCTCTGTCGAGATCAGGATATGGCCTTGTCTGGTAATACGGACCTTGCTGATGTTTTTTGGTTTGACATGGTGCTTTAACTTTTGGAGGTTCCTTTTGCAATCTTCTTTATTGTTTTCCACAGTTATAGCGCATCTGGTGTTTCTTCTTTTATTTGTTGTCTCTTCCAAGTTTGTTGCGCTCTCTGCGTCGTGTAAATTGTCACACAGGTTTCTGTTCCGTGAAAGACAGCTTCGGTATTTTTTTGTAGCCTCTCGTCGCTTATTGACTCAATGTCATTCATTACCACCCATTCAGCTCCCTTCGTTCACTTTTTGAGCTCCTTCCAAGTTTTCGTATTAAGGCCTTCCTCTTTACCATCGTAGGTGATCTTTACAACTATGGTTTTATATACCCTGTTATTTTGCTATGCTGTTCTAATGTACCAAAGCTATCCTTAATCTCCAGAAGGTCCGGGTATCGTTCTTTGTAACCCATCCTTCATCTCTTGATCTCCGGCATCCACAAGGACCACCTTTGTAATAGACTCTTTAACATTTAGGGAGTTTCCGTCTATTTTAATTTCAGTATTGGAGTAGGCATTCTGATGCCATTACATCTCCGCTATCTGCAGCCAGCCATCATATCTCTATATGGATGCCACCAAGTCTGTTATGTTATGAAAGTTAATGGTTTGTGTCTCCTGTTCTGCAGTCTCAGGGTTAATGGATTGTACCTTTGGTTCATGCTCTTTTTGGTTTTCCTCGTACTTATGTCCTTCTAGCCAGGTTTTTATGGTTCCGTTATTTAGGTTCTCCACCTGTCTTCTCAATGCCACTGATAAATCATTGGTATTTTGTTCAATGTATCATTCAATGTCTTTGTCAATGTTTGTTATCTTGTTGATTATCCTAGGTAGTAAAATTTATTTTATTTTTTATATTGGGTGTCAATAAAAGGATTAATATTTACTCATCGATTTCGCGATAAATTGACTCTAAACTGATTCTCGCATTGATAGAAATCATCCAATAAAAACGGCTTTTATTCGATCGGAATGATTTATGCGCGACATATGCACTCGCTACAATTAAATCTAGTAAGCTGTGAATAATTGGTGCTCGATCGGATCGGTTCGTGTAACCTAAAATAACCGGTAATAAAAAAGCCGATGGGCCGGAAGAATTCGCCACATGTTTCGACACTTCTTTTTCCTTAATAGGAAGCCTCGACCGTAAGAAGGCTCTGGATAGGGGATGCGTTCAGTTAAGCCCGATTAAGTTGGCAGTATTTGCTGATGATAAGAGACCGGGTGTATTTAGTGACCTTAAAGCCAAGTCTCCCAAAGATAAAAATATGGCCACTAAATGCACCTGTAGATTTCACAATTAGGCAGCCAGCAAAACTTTTACTAGGTTGGGTCACGCACTGGATTCTTCTAGCTTTTTCGGAAAGCATTTATTACAGAAATAGAGAAAACGAGAAATTTTCCGAATTTACAATTTGTAAACCTACTTATTACCATTTTTTATTGACAATACTGACATTGACAGATGTCAATTTTTTTAACTACAGTTGTAACAAGTGCCAGTAGGTTTTGCTAATCACATTAGCCAGACATATGTATTTCACCTCAAAAGCCTATACTTACGATTTGAATTAAAAATTCAGACACAAAATTACCTACTCTATCGCCTCGATAGTCGAACGGACGGCGCTGTCAATCGTGTTTTATGGCCCTCAGCCGGCTAGATTTTGTTTTATTATCGATGATTACGGTGCATATGGCGCTTCTAGACGCACGGCCTGCCGCGATTCTTATCTCTCATGTGGAAGTGATAAGCCTACTCGGTTTAGGAGAGTGGCAAAACAGCATTTATTTAGGGCCGCGCACGTGTACGCGTTCGACGAAAGAAAAGGAGAAATTGGTAAGATTATTAATTGATAAAAACAGGCTATTTTTAAGTTAGAACTTATGCGATTTAAGAGATATCTGCAATAAGGTATGTATGGAAATAATTAATAATAATATAGTATGTCATTGACGTTTGACAGATTACCGTTTGCGAAAGCCGGGAGGGAGTGCGTTCGGAATTGCCTTTTTTGATCCGAAATGTAAATGACGTCACAGAAAACACAACGTTAAGCGGAATATGCCAAATTAAGTCTAATAAAGCGCTTTTTACAACGATAAGCGCATCCTAGGTGGCAAAATCATCATTAAATTATAACAAGCAACTCTGGGTGCAAAAATATTAAAAAGTATAAAATTTTTAAAAATAAAATCCATTTACTTATAAAAATTCTCAAAATATTTTACAATTTAAATAAATTCAGAAGTAACAAAAAATATAAAAAAATTGCAACTTATTTCATAAAAAATGTAAAAAAAAATAATATTCTTTCATTATTTTCAAATATCCACGTTTTTGCCGCTCAATATCGATAGGTGAAACAAAATTTCCAGGGACAGCCAGTCTGCTTTCCAGATCTCAACTCTATAGATTTCTACCTATTTGGTTGCCTTACCTGTTTATAGGAAAATTTCTTTTATAAATATCCTATTAAGTAAAAACAACTAAATGTCATTTTTTATGCCGGTTATGTTTGCCCGATCACGAGGGCAAATATTAGCCAGGATGGATCGGGCGAAATCGCCCACAATGGACAAACAAGAGCGCGCATACGATGTGCTTTAATGCACTCTGCCAAATTACATCTAGTTATTCTTGAGCGTTATTTGTCATTCAAAGACGGGTCCCTAAACACAGCCTCGCTTCGATTGTAAAGGTACCTTTAACTTGTATAAAGCCACTATAGCTATAAGGTTTGAATCCCCCCACTTTTTATGGGTAGCATGAAGAGGGGAAAATGTCGGATCCAATCAGCTTGACAAAATCTCATTTTCCATGCCTGATGTTAAAAATACTTATGTTCGGAGGACCGGTTAATTCTTCTTGAAAATGACCCCAACCCAACACAAATTTCTCTAAACATTAAATTTCATTTGGCGTAGTTTATATCATTTTGATGCCCCAACCAACTTAATCCAATGCACAGTTAAGTTATACAGGGTGTTAATTAAATATGATGCAATAACTTTAAAGGACGATTATTTGAGTGCTTCTAATGCTTCGTCTTCAAGATAATTAAAAACAAAAAGGTTTTTCGTAAATATCTTAAATATTCTTTAGCCGATTTTATTGAAATCTATTCGTAGTGTTAAGGGACTAATTACTAGATTAAATTTATTAAGTCCAGTGGCGTCTCGGGCGGTACCATAACGAATATTATTGATAAAAAAGTGAGCCACTTTTTTTTTTTTGGAACTTTTATATATTTTTTGCAATGTGGGGGTTTAAGGGGTGGTGCCAGTGAAGCTCCGCCCAAACGACAACCTCACCTGCACGCGGTGCACCCTGCTAGAAAACTAACGAGAATCTGTCGACCGAGTAACTGCCGGTATGAGCAGTGCCCTCTCACTAGCCAACAGCTTCGAGTGGAAGAGCAAGTGGGAGACAGGACACTCCTCTGCCCTTGGGGCGAGAAGTAGAGAAGTTGCCCCAAAAGGCAACGGGAATCCACCATATTAAAGGCCCACATGGACATCCCAAGAAAGACAAGATGGTCAGGTACAGAAAGCAACGGCCCCTAGTCCGCGGCTGGCCTTGAATGGCCAAGGGGTGTTAAGAATCCCCCCGAGTAAAATCAATGCTAGGACCCACCCGAAAGTGGAAATACACTCAAAACTGAAAATTGGCACTTGGAATGTGAAAAACCTATACACCGCCGGCAGAATGGACAACTTGATTAAGAAAATGGTAAGATGTAATATAGACATTATAGGGCTCAGCGAGATCAGATGGCCTAGAAATGGCAAATGTACTACAGAAAAGACGACACTGTATTACTCTGGAAACAACCTCCCACATCATTGTAATGGAGTGGGCTTCCTGGTCAAAGAACAGACCAACAAAGCAGTAAAGAACTTTGTGGAGCTCTCTGATAGAACAGCGCTACTACAAGCTCAAGCATAACCGGTTGATCTTAACATAATCCAAATCTACGCACCGACCCTGGACAAACCCGATAATGAGGTAAAGCAACTGTATAAAGAAATAAAAGAACTAATGGGATTAGTTAAGAAAAACGAAGGACTCATAATCATGGGGGACTTCAACGCCAAAGTTGGACAAGGACGTGTCGAGTGTACAGTGGGTGACTTTGTTTTGGGGAACGCAATGAAAGGGGAGATATGCAACAATTCTGTCAGGAAGAAAAACTAGTCATTGCGTACACATGGTTCAAACTGTCACCCAGAAGACTATACACCTAGCAGTCCCCACAACACACGAAAGAGCACCTCGTAAGAAATCAAATAACTTTATATTGATCAGCCAAAGATACAGGAATGGGCTGCACGGTGTAAGAACCTACCCAGATATCGACATAGGGTCAGATCTCAACCCCGTAGTGGATAAACTTAAAATAAAACTAAAAATGATAGAGCGAAGACCTAGTAAGAAAATCGATATCAACAACTTAACGAAACCTGAAATACGGATAAGAATCAAAGAAGAGGGTAGGTAGGTTTGAAGGGCCGGCTCCTATAATGTTTAAACCGGCTGCCTTTCTAGCCAATTTATCCGCTGATTTGTTACCTTCGCACTATGCATCTCCTTTAACCCAGCACACAGAAATTCTGTTTTTGCGGGCGGCATCCTCCAGTGAATTATGGCATTCTAGTACTGACCTGGCTGTGAGTTTATAACTTTTCAAGACCAGTAGTGATTGTCTACTGTTCGTATAGATTTTAATAGTCTTGTCCTCAGTATTCCTGCGAACAATCTCTTTTGCGGCTATGGATATTGCAGCAAGTTCAAACTGAACTATATTTGAGTGTTCCTCCATAGATCATTTAAGTTCAATTCGCAAGCTTCGGGAGTAAATTCCACAGCCTGCTCCTTCCTGGGTTTTTGAGCCATCCACGAAAATGTTAACCCCACCTTCGGTTATAGACTCATTTGGTTTTATTTGAATATCGTAGAGTTTTTAGTTATATGTTTAGGAGGGTCGGAGGCCGTAGTGGCTCCGTCCTCCTTTTTCTGGTGAAAAGCACCATCTCCGTCTTCCTGAGGTTTACAGACAGGGAGTGCTCCCTACACCACATTTCGACTAAGCGAAAGGCACTCTGCATTCGATTGCACAAAATACCTTCGAACTTTCAATTGAGCAGTATCGTAAGATCGTCTGCATATGCATTGGTGTAGAATCCATCTGAGTTGAGGGGATGCATGAGGCTGTCGAGAACAAGGTTCCATAGCAGTGGCGACAGAACGCCTCCCTGCGGGCAACTTCTGGCAACGATGCCTCTCACTACAGTGTCTTCCACCTTTATTTGCACGCGTCTCTTTGAGAGCATGTTGAAAATCCAGCCACTGACAGCAGGAGGGACGCCACTGTTTGTTAACGCAGCATTGATTTTTCCAAAGGTGGCTTTATCAAACGCATCTTCAATATCAATAAATACACCTAAGGAGGATTCATTATTGTCCAGCGATCTCTCGATCCGGCTCACTGCTGAATGCAAGGCCGTGTCGGTCGATCTTCCCGTAGTGTACGTCTGTTGGTTGGTACGCTTGTTGACCAGTACGCAGTCCCTTAAATATCACTCACATAGCCTTTTCAGAGATTTTAGCACAAAGGATGTTAGGCTGATTAGTCGGTAGGCTTTGAAGACAGTGTAATCCATCCTTCTTGCTTTTGGTATGACACCACTCTTACTTCTCTCCATGCCTTCGGGATGTAGCGCAGCGCCAGGCATGCCTAGAACACCTTTACCAAGTGCGGCAGTAATTCGTCCAAGCCCCACTGTAGTAGAGCTGGACGGATGCCGTCAGTACCTGGTGATTTGAAGGGTGAGAAGTTTAGTATTGCCCATCGTCGTATTTTGTCTTCACTGACTATTTGGTTGGCACCTTGCCAGGCTAAATTAGTAGGTTGAAAGTTTGTCTCGTCTGGCCAGTTTCTGTCGTCTGTTACCGACGAACCAGAGAAATGGGTATGCATAAGCAGTTCAAGACTCTCTTGTAGGTTAGCGGTCTTAGTGCCGTCCTCCCTTGTTAGTAGACCTAGGTCGCGATCTTTGTCTTTTGCGAGGACCTTGTAGAGCCGTGCAGTCTGCGAGTGATCTTCGATCTCCTCACAGTAGACCCTCCAGGCCTCCCTCTGTTTTTTCCTTACTAGTTTTTTAAAC
>MU193914.1:6172-21480 GCA_016904865.1 Pissodes strobi | reverse complement strand
AATTCAGATAGCTCACCCTCTATAAAAGGCCATCATCATTTGTAAAGCGTTCTCTTGTGCGGTTTTTGGTGTAGATTCTCGTCAAGTAATCAGTTTTTCTTAAAAAAAAAAATTTTTTCCAGAACGAAAAACCTTAATTTTTTATCTCTTTTTAATATCGAGGGGGGCCAAAAGACTAACTGACAAAGGTGTTTGTCGGTTAGTGCCGGATTCAAGTTCTCTTGTATGTGCCTACCGACGAAAATCCCGGCTGCATTTTCGTATCGCGCGTCCAGTAAACCGCTTTTTATAGCGTGACTGTAATATAAATATTATATAAATGTTAGGTACAATACCCCCGTTAGTCCCGTTACGTTTCTCCAAATATTTGAACACGTCATGCATGGCCCTCCGCTCGCTAAGGGGGCTCAACGAACAGGAACTAACCAAAACTACCCCAAAATATGAACGGGATCTCGTACCCTCGATACAAATAAGCACCCCGGCTACGGCCGGGGTTTTACATCACTGCCCAAGTATAGTCTTGCAGAATTACTTCAAGGTTATCTATTCTTTCTTTCTTTGGTCTCAATTATGTGTCATATAGTTCTGTGAGTAATGTTCCATGTTGTTTGAGAGGCTATCAATCATCTAACCAGGTTTTGGTTAGTAAACATCATTCCGATTTCCATGTTGAATTTCGTCTTTCTTCATGCCATTGTTCACAATTAAAAAGCGCATGCTCGACGTCTTTATAATAGATACAATTTCCAGTGTCTGCATTTTCTGAATTTTCGAAAACATCCAAGTACAGATAGCGCCTGTATGAGATAGCAGTGTACCTCTCCAAATGTCTTGTTGGCCCATGTTTCAATATTTGGTATTAGTCTACACGTCCAACGGCCGCCGTAGGTAGTAGGTAGGTATAATTTTACCACTCTTATTGCCATCTAAACATTAGCGTTTTCTTAGCATTACAAGGTAACCTGCCCTTATACTTCCCTCCTTTATAAGTAGGTATATTGTAGGTAGTCCCAATTTAATTCCCGGCGCTTCTGCAATTGTTGTCTTATATGGATTAGTAACACAGATACACTACATACGGCGTTGAATTTGGGTAAGTCTATTTAGGTGTTTTTTGTTTTCAGTCACTGTGTGCCATATCGGGGCAGCATAGAGCCTCTGTGAGTGGACCACTCTAGACAACATTTTTCTTTTGGACGAACAGAGTTGTCAAATGTTTGGCATAAAATACGAAAGTGTGACAGTTGTTTTTTCCCTTTTCTGACGCTTTCTTTGCGTGTTCTGCAAAAGTGAATTTTGTGTCTAACCCACCGATCTCCATATATGGATAAGCACAAAGCGATCCAAATCATACTGATTCATGCGCCTTCAGATGTAAACAAAAGAAGGTAATGCTGAGACTGCGCAGTTTCAATTAGCAGGTTATCGATCGATTCCACGTGCTTCATCACCGCATGGCCGCGAATAAGCGACAGGTCCGGATTTTAAGAATTTGGAAAAATATTTTTGCCGTTGTATATATTACCAAAAATTTAAAAGCAAGTTGATACATGATATATTTAACACAAAAATTGCAAGCCATTGGTTTTTAAAAGAAATAGAATAGACCAACCGATAAAATATACAACTTTTGCTATTTTTTCCGAATCTTGCTTTGTTTTGGAGACAAAAAAAATAAAAACAATTTCTTTCCTCGTCCCTGGGCGACACAAAAACCAATTAAAAAATGTAAAAATATGACAGTAAGTATATAATTATGTTTAAGGAATAAACCATTGATAGGTATGCAAAAAAAATACTACCAAATATTTTGGTACCTACCTAATTTTTACATTCTTTATATGTGGCATGCAATTTTTTTGTTAAAAATATTAACTAGTTTGCCCAAAATGATTTTATGACCAAGAAAATTTGAATGATTTATACTGTAAAATCTGGTGTAACACAGGCGCAGCACTGAAACTTGTAAATTTTCAAATATACATATTTTTTAAAATCATCCCTTTGATTCAAAAATATTAAAAAATGGAAGCACCTCCTAATAAAACCCTTTTTATATGTGTTTGCCTTAAATTTTACTTTCTCTTTAAGTTAGTCTTGAATAGGTACTACTTTTAAAAGAGATTTGTAATGTTAAAGTATTTTGCATTCACACATTACATGCCACAATCTGTAGGCAAGATATACACCTTCTTTTAGTTTTTTAAAATATGAATTTTTGTTGCATTGAATAGCTAAAATAACTTTGGGGCAAAGAAAGGTTTATTAAAACAAAACATCATGATATAAACGTTTTATTTACATTAACTTACATTAGGTAGTAGTAGTAGTATATTTGGAAAAAGCCAATAATACAAAATATGTAGGTAGTATGTACCAAGATACAAAATTCTTAAGACTATACACACGTCTAAATGCTCATGAAAACCTTAAAACATTTAAGAGTAATTAGGAAGATTCCTGAGAAATTAAACTGATTATTTTTTATTACAACAGTGAAAAAAAATCGATAAGTATTTTTTTATTTCCACTAAATATGAATATTACGAGAGCTATGCCAGTTTTTAGTTTTGTATATATAGATATACTATGCATGGTGTGACGTAATAATTCATGTGTATTGTGACGTCATAAGACAATTTCAAGGCGTAGCCTCATTTTTCGCCTTATGAAAAAACGAAAAAACACGTGTCCACTTAGTTTTCATGGGCTATCGAAAAATTGATGAAACTCCCTCATTGTTCCGTATAACTGTTTCTGCTATTTTAATAGATTTTTTTTTAAATATTTCAGACTGTTCTATAGGTTCAACATAGAAATAATCCGTGGGAGAATCTTTAACATTTTTTTCCAATTTTTACTCCCTTCTTTTATTTTTTCTTTACCTTTACAGATAGAAAAGACATACAAATTGTACTTTACGTCACTCACTACACTTTTCTGTCCTAAATTTTTAAAAGAAGGGGGTAAATATTGGAAAAAAAATTAAAGCTCCCCCCACGGATCATTTCTATATTATTGAATCCATATATGTAGTATGTAAAACAATTTTTAAAAATCTTTTAAAATAGCAGAAACAAGTATGGGGAACAATTACCCATTTAAGGATCTAAAAAAAACTGTTTAGAGCATCAAAGCTCCTCAACAAAGTAAATTAAAATATCTCCTACCTATAAGAAGACTCTTTTAATACAAAATGATAAAACTGAATAAACTCACTGCTATTTATGCATCGTGACAGTAAATAAATCCTTTTTAAGATATTATTCCCATATTTTGTATGTAATGCTGCAGTTATCCTTAAAAGAAAATGATACTTACTTAAAATAAGAAATCCCTGGTATTCTACCCTTATTTTGGCAACACCAAATCAAACACCGTTGGGTATTTTCTTTGACCTTGGCAGTTGACGCCATTATCTTTTAAGGTTTTTTGTCTTTAAATCATATTCCTAGCGTCTACACCAACTTATACACTAACAAAATACACTAATAACGAACTATTATAATAATAAACTAAACTAGATGTCCAGGAGTAAATTAGTTATTTTCAACGAAAACGATAATATAAACCACTCAGACGCACGTACGTACTTCAATAAGTGAACGAAACGAAACGCCGAAACCCATTACGGCAAACACAGAAAAAAGAATTATTTCAAGCGCAAGCAACAAGCAAGGTCAGAGAAATTTGATAATATTTTTGATTACCGAACTGTAAAAGCTTTATGAGCTGATTTCGTTCTGTCGCTTCTCGGTGTTTGTGCGCATGAGTAAAATTATCCTATTTTCAGTTCTGTCCGACGCAGAACCCGGTTTTTTTCCCCATGATTGGTACGATTTTTCGACGCTTGCAGACGGTTTGTGCTTATCCATATATGGAGATCGGTGGTCTAACCAAACTACCAAAAACTTAATTGCTGGGCTGGTTGTTATGGTAACACCTTCCACTTTAAAGTGAATGAGATGGACCTTTCTTTTTGTTTCTAACAGAACTGCTTCGGATTTTTCTGGTGCTAATTTAAGCCGACTGCTGTTCATCCAATTTACCACTCTTTGCATGGCAGTGTTTTCAATATTCATAAAACGTTTCCTCGTGTTTCTCTACTGCCAACATCATCAATCAAATCCTTAGAGTGTTACTTCATCGGTAAACTCAATTTCTAGAAGGCCATCATAGAGTATATTCCTTCCGCTTCAAGGATTATCTTTATTTTGGACAGATATGACGCTGTGATGCTGATAAGGCTTTCACTTTTGTTAAGTTACAGACACTTACAGATGCTTCTAATAATAACTTTGGTGGCCACTGTATTTTTATCTAAATACCCTAAATTAATATATCTAATTTTGCAGATATGAAAAATTTAACTTATACTTTTTAAAAGAACAAAAAAATGGATAAAACTTTTCTTAAACCCAGTGGCGGATTTGCAGTCTCGGCCGCCCTAGGCCCCGAGCTATCAGCCGCCCCTTTCTCAGCATCCTCCATATAGACTAAATAATGAAATTACTTTATTGCCAACTTTTATATAGTATACACACCTTGGCCAGTGGATTGGAAGGCTTCGGGTCGCATGTTTGTTGATCTCAGCTTTGCTTCGGCCGAGAATTACGTGTGATCTGGGACATTTTTTACTTTACTGGCCTGGGTACGTAATATACTATTTTTGACACGATTGGGGCCGCCCCTAAATCTGGCCGCCCTAGGCCCGGGCCTACCGGGCCTTAGAGTAAATCCGCCACTGCTTAAACCCACATAATTGAAACTGTATCTTTGGGCATTACTCCCAAATTACTGACTGGGTAGGACTGATTTAGTTTAACATAAAGAAATACAATAATTGTAATTTGCTTTATCAAATGTATAATACAGATTAGAAATACATCTTCACTAATAAATCATAAACTGAATTTTATCTACCATATAGTGCATTTTTTCTCGGGGTTCATGGGAGTATTCTTGGGACAATTGAACTCTCTCGCAAAGTCCTCTGAATTGCTAAGTACTCCTATTATTCTAAAAATGCCTGGTGAATGAACTGAAGTTTTCATTCGGTTTTTCGCCTCCTCTATTCTCTGTTGGCCACACCAGACTTGCGCGAAATTCAAGAAGAAAAGTTGTTTGCCCGTAAGGTTCATGGCTAAAAATACTTGCATTTATTAAATAATTTTAAAAACCTTGCTTTTTAATAATAAATATAATAAATAAATTCAAATTACTTTTGTTTCGTCATGCCAGAATTATTTAGAAAATCAAATAAATTGTAATTTGGTTGTAAAGTAATCTCACTCATTTAAAATTAGATCAAATTGCTTAAATTTCCTGTTAACAAAAGGATCATCGATGTCAATGTTGACATTATCCTTGGATTAATGTTAACGATATTTTGCTTCTAAATATTCATCTTTTGTGCAATCCAACTGAATCTGTGATGAATGATATGTTCAGATCATAGATTATTTATTAAAAAATCATGTTTCATGCACCTATTTTAGTTTCCTAGAATCAATAAATTTGACAAGTGCCAATTTATATACTTGGATCTAGACTGAAAAGGTCCAATTCATTACAGATTCAAGTTGAGTAAATCGAAAATAATTTAAATTTAAATAACCAAAACTATGCTTAATGACAGCCGCTGCGTATCACATCATTAAATTATATTTATTATTCTCACTCCAAATTATATACTTATAACTACCGCTTCAAAATTGAGGAATGTGAATTTGTTTAAAAGTGTTTAACCCATTTAAAAACTAGTTCCTATAGGTGTCTAAAGTTATTATTCCTCTCTTATTCTACAGCTCACTAGAATGTGCTCTTAAATTTATCACCAGTCAAAACTCATACCTCTATATATCGCATGGTTTTTAAGTAAGTAAATTCAATTTACATGATGATTCCTTGGTTAATTTTAGAACAAATAATTAATACAATGTTTATTTTTCGTTAATTCTTCGTCTTCGTTTTCGAAATTTCTAAAATAATTAAATTGCTAAAATATTTTTTTTCGTATTAAAAGAAAAAGTCAAAATTATTACGATATTTTCGTTGCTAAAACTGTTAATTCTTGCGACACCGCTGTGCCTTCATTAGATGTTGATTCTAAAATGTGAAGTGAAATATTTGTACAGGGTTTTAAAAGATACAAAAATGGTAACTACAAATCTTTCATATTTTTTCTCAACTAATTTTGTTGCCAGGGAAATTCAAAAAATGCAGCAAATGTAAAAAGGAGGTCGCTTTTTAACTGAATTAGCCTGTATATTATTAGTTATTCGGAAAGATTTTTTCCTGTTCTAAAATATAAATGCTTTTATTATGTTTTGATGGACCATTTTAAAAATATTTTAGAATATAAATTGGAAGCAAATTAAATTGGAATGCATAATGAATCATTTATTGATCAAAAAAGAAAATACCATTATTAACTTTTAATATTATCTCTCATTTTCGATGTAGCTTCCTTGATTTATTATATATTCGCGAATATTTCTCCTAAATTTACTGTGAATGACTTCTTGAATAAAATGTGGATAACCTCTATTCAGAATTATGATTATGAATTATGAATTCTTTCTTCTAAAATTTTTTGGTCTGTTATATAACATGCTATTTTCTAAATAGGTCTATGTGTAAATGTACAAGAAAAACTATCTGAATGTACGGATATAATGCGGAAAGTGTGGCCACTTTATTATACACTTCGAAGTTGTATGTTAAAACTGAATTTGGAAATAGTTATGTGTATCGACGAGCAGATGATACCTTTCAAAGGCCAAATAATTATAAAGCAATATGTCTAAGGAAAGCTTAGTTCATGGGATATAAAATTATTTATTTTATGCGGTACAAGCGGCATTATGTACCACTTTATCATATATCAAAGATCTACTATAGAACTTAATCGTGATCAGCAGGAAGTTTTTAGTTTAGGAGCCTCTGTTGCTACTGAGCGGATCAACGAAAAAATGTACAATTATATTTTGATAACTATTCCTCAAATTAGAATATTTTCCAGTCGTCGAGGGACATAAACATCTCTTTCTAGAGATTCCGAAACGAAACAGCAGGACCGCGATACTGCAGTGGAACTAATTAGTGGATGTGAAGAACTTTTTCTAACCAAATATTTGACAATATTGCAGTTACCATGGCTCTTAATAACATGAGCATCGGTTTAACGCACCACTGCAAAATATGTAATAAACAATCAAACAAGTACAAACATATTCCTCGCTCAGAAATTATTAGAAACTATAACATTAAGATGGTGTCAATAAAATGGGATTTCGATAATTATTTATAGAAGTACTATTCGGTCACTTAAATGGACCCCTCGAATGTTTACTGACGCCATAGCTTGCACGAATGGATGGCTTGAATATAAAGCTGAAGCTTTAGCCCTTGGACTTGAAAAAGTATGTTATGCATATAGACATATTGTTGCTATGGTTATGCACCTTCTGCATTTTCGTGCATATATTGCTGAGGCTCTTATTGGAATCAATAAAGATACGCAAAAAACAACGTGGAAAACCCTTATCTTTTTCGCAATCGGTTCCGCTTTCTGTAATTGGTAAACATTGACGATCGTAACTACCTCCTGTAGATGAAGTCCGATTGGATGGCCACAATTATAAATCATCAATAGGCTCACTTAAAAAAAACAATCAAATTTCTATTACCTATCCAAAATAGTTCATAAAAACAAGCCATATACAAAATTTTAAATCGTATCAGATTTTTCGGAGACGTCTAAATCGGTGAAAATAAATAAGAAAGTGCCGCTGGAACATTGTAAAGGCTAAAGCTAAATTTGCATTAAAAAAATATAATCCGTCAAATTTGGAAACAAATTGATTTTTCACTGGGAACCATTGTATATAAGAACGGGTTATAATTTGAATGCGAATTTATTTTATTATTTATTTATTGTATAGAATGTCTTTTAGATTGTTTATATAAAACATAGGAAAATTACAAATTCAGTCTTTAGAAGATCTGTACTCTAACTGTCGTTGCTTGCTGAAATTCGGTTAATAAAAAATATGTTTGAGCTTCATCTGATGCGGTTTACGATGTAGTGGTCTCAATTCATAGAGCTGGCTTTTCTTCATTAGAATTATTTTTAAAACACTGTTGTATTAACATGTGTATTAACTTATCGTTTTTCTCAGTATAGTTTGGTGATAACACCCTGTATGTTCGTAGTATGATTGAGCCCTAATTTAGATCCAAATAGATTTATTTCACCCCAGGTAAACAGCAATTTGTGCATTTAAAGCATTGTACTTTAGTTACTCCTTAGCCCGAACCTGGATTGTAGATTCCATTATTATAAAATAATCGCTGGAAATATAGCTAGTTGTCACTCTCCGTTGAGGAAAACTATTTAAACGTTTAAATTTAATATATTGTTGTCTGCGTCAATGTTGTATAAACAACAATATGTCAAATAAAGAAAGAACCTTTTTCTATCCCGTCAAATGCATTTCGCGTCCACGCAATTTCCCACTCTCTTCTCCCTGTCCGCGCCGGTAGGAAAAGTGTAAGTTAGTTTAATTCAAGGTTGGAGTCGAAGCATCGGCCTTATCACCGTGCTACTTGAGTTTGGCGCGAAAAACATCAGCCCCTGTCGCTGCTCTGTTTGACGCAAAGATATTTAGCAATTTTCTCATTTCTTTGCACATATATTTAGAAAATAACTCGTCACTCTGATTCCCTTTTTTCAAAACTGAATTAGGCACTTTTTTGGGCGTTTTAACACATTTTCTCAAGACATACAACTTGTAGCGTCTCTCCTGTTGCCGATTGGAGAAGGTAAAATGGCGGTTGGAAAATTGTAGTAAGAAGTAAGATAGATATATTCCTGTACTTAAGATTAAGATTAATCAAGTTTCGAAGTCTTATATCCCTGGCCCGGTGAAGTTAAGTTGAGAGAATTGCAGGAAAATCAAAGTAACAAGGCATTTTGTGTGAAGCATAAGCAAATAATCAAGAAGTTTTGTTAGATATTTATTAATAGTTAACCTGATGTAAAGTATTTAGTTTTATGTGTGAACGGATGAATGCATGAAAGTAGTTAGAAAACATTTTATTTATTGATCATAGTTAATGCAAATTAAATCCTGCATTATTAAAGTGTCTAATACCTAAAACACATGTTTCAATTGATACTTTATGAGTACAATCCCACCTCCCTATGGTAATACAGTTCGCTAATTAAAGTGGTCAATTATAAAGTGAATTACCTCCTTTGTGGTCATAAATATTTTAAAATTAATTGTTTATACCGACCAAACACCAATATGCCCCAACAACGCTCTAAGTCGGCAAAAAAACAATAAATAATAATCTATTTAATTAAAATCCATTAGCCCGTTGGTAATAGGGATTTCAGAATTTTCTTAAACCACTTGTAGTACTATTGAATCCAATCGATTAAGCGAAGGACGTATTGTTCTTGTGAAAAATGAAAAACTTCCTTTGACTAACGTTTTATAGTTTTATATTGCACTATGTTCAACTAATAATATGTTTCGTTTTAGTTTTCGTATCATAATATATTAAACCATAAATGAACCTATTATTTTTAATATCTTAAGCTTTTTACGATTGTACCAGAAAATTAAATAATTAATGTCACCGTCTTTAGTTAAAGAGTGATCCCAGCTTTATGGAACTTTTCATTAACGAAGTCTGTAGTTGTCTTAGTTCATATTTTCCATTTTGGTGTTTTAAAAAGGGACTCAACCACATTTTCGTTGATCTGTAGGTATAAATCATGAAAATGGACTAAGCGTTAGGTTTCGTATATCGTCTGCAGAAAGAATGAGTCTTTCTCTTCCATCTTCTATTTTCTCAATTTTGAAACTACTACCTAACATCACAAACTATCTAAACTTATTTTGGTACTTGAAACTATAATCATGACCAATTTTTTAGATAATATGTACCAGTTACAGAAAGTAATATCGGATTACAAAATTCCGTACCCTGATCAATCTGATTTATACTGATATGTTAACGTACTCTTCTAATATGTTTTATTAATTACCTGGTAAACTTTCATCGGCAGTGGGATTATTAGCTAACCATGTTTCGTAAGCTTTGAAAGCTTGCTTTAAGCCACCATTATCTGCTATATTTTCTCCTTGAGTTAAATAACCATCAATAGGTACTTTTATTTGAGGCAATACATACTGACTAAAATTGCAAATTGTATGTAAAATAGTGCAACTTTAGGATATTTCTGCCTTACCTATACTGATCAATCATGCATTGAGCTTTTTCATAAAAATTTCTGATAGAAGTTTCTCTCCACCACATCATTAAGTTTCCTTGTTGATCAAAAAGGCGACCTTAAATAGAAAGGAAATGGTTATTAAATGTACTTAATGATCTACAATATGATGGGAATAAATGATTTACTTCTTACTAGTATTACAGAATTCTTTTGTGATTATAATATGGAATTTCATGTTTTTATCTGGAATAAAATTAGTAATATACGACAAAAGAATAAATTATATTGTATGCCAACAGATTATGGATATGCTAGATATTTTTTGAGCCCCCACTCCACAAAACTTACCATTTACTGAATAAAAAGGTAACACAATATAGGTTCTTCCCGTAGATAATAGTAGTGCCCTTTTGAATATAGGTAATTATTCGGAAGTAAACAAATGCCATACTGCGTCGCAACCGACGCGACGTTTTGACGATCAGAATTTCATATAAACATATATTTATTTATATCCATACGAGCGGCTTTAAGGATAAAACGGTAAAGGAGCTTGAAGTAGACGACAAAGTAATAATGTAGTGAATTGGCCTTCGCTTTTTAAAGAATGTAGAATTCTGCAAATTCGGTAGAAAAGAAATATATTTTATTCATTTAAAAAATACCTAATATATTAACAAATTCATATCGCGGCCTATTTTCATATGCACAAGAAACGTGACATTTGGAATGACATTACAAATATGGAATATGGAATCAATTATAGTCGTATAAATATAAATTACATTGCACTGTCATATAAATACATATGGCAGTGCAATGTGATATTATGGAATATGCTATAGCGTACAAAATCAGTATATATATGATACTTTAAATATATATCATGGAGTAATATATAAAACAAAACCATTGTACATCTTACAATTCAATAAGTTTCTATACGATGATAGACTATGGAATATGTAATAATATAATTAATCAATTTAATATACGATAGTTCAATAAAATTTTGAATACTTTGGCGGATTATATAGTCTTTAAAGTCACTGGATTAATAATATTTCCCTGACACATCCTCTGGATAAATATCTACTTAGCTTTCTTAGTCTTCATACACAAGATAAATTCCTACATAAGAGATACACAGCAGTTTTTAGGGGGACTAACACAAACTAACAAATATCCCAATAATATACTGGGAAGTTCTGAGGTTATTATTAATGTAAAATAGACACAAACGACTTAATTTCCACAATTTTAATTTTTATTTTTTTTAACACTTTGCATATGTCGAGTTTGAATTATTTTTAAGGTAATTTCGTTTATGCTCAGACAATCTTTTATACCATTTAATCCAAGAAAATCACACTTTCAATGACAAATTCGATGTTTTACATATTACAGGTAAAGGAACAAAATTGAATTTACTAGAAACCCTAGAAATTAACAAATTAAAAAATACTGACCTACTTTTAAATGACCAACTGGATCTCTGTGTTTCCCCACTATTAAACATTTTTACCTGATTCAGTTTATTTGTATGCCGGTACACTTTTATGGGTTCTGTTTGTAACAACACAGGATTAGTTTAAGTCCGTATTTCTGATGAAGCTAATGGTTTAGCGAAACATATGTCTGGTGTTAAAAAGAAAATTTGTGGAAATTAAGTAATTTGTGTCTATGTTACATTGTAAAATGAATTTCCACCAAGTAAAAACCGAAACAATCATGTAGGTTATTATTAGTTTATTTGTAGTACGAAAAATCAAGAAAATAATGATAGTAGCTTTGGTGAACATAAAGTACTAAATATAAACACTGTATTGAATTCAGTTAGCTGATATTTGATGGCAATCCATTTTAATGTTAAAAAAAAACAAGAAATTGGTCAATTACTTTTCGTGAGAAACTTCATACATCCCACACATGTTTTTAAAATAAAAATATTCCCACACAAAAATAGGAATTTGAACTACTATTAGTTAAAAAAAGGGTTACAAAAATTCTATATGATCAAAATAAAAATAACTTACGATATTCAAAGTTCCAACAGAGAAAAGACATATTAAAAATCATTTTTATTTATTTATTAACAGGACAAAACCCAATCTCTCATAAATGAAAAATGCGTATCTTAAATCTAAAATTTTAACACTCAGGTAAACATAAGGTTACAATTATTTATGGCTGTCTAACAAAAACAATACAACACAAGCAGTTGATGTTTTCAGTTTTTTTTTAGTACAGCCTCAGATACATTAAAAAGATCCACTTCAATCTCAGTCTCATTCACAACAGGCACTAGTCTAGTAATAACTGAATTTTGGCCACATCTAGTACGATGGAAATCTATGTTAGTGTTTTGCAATCTTTGAATGATCTTATAGGAACGCTAAGATTCAAAAGCGGCAAAACACCTATGTACAGTTAATTGTATCATGAATAATGTGTGAGCCAGAATAAAGTTGTAATTTATTTTCGGATATGCAATTGTTTAATAGATAGCTCAAACGCGGGCGTGCCTCAGGGCACAATACTTTCACCAACTCTGTTCCTCATCTATATTAATGACCTGCTGACCGAAACAAATAATCCTGTTTACAGTTTTGCAGATGACAGTACCCTTGTCTCCCTATTTAGATCAGAAAAACCTTTACCAGCGACTGAGACTTATCACCGCCGACAGGAGCAGATCACAGCAATTAATCAAGACCTGGGGAAAGTTCAAACTTGGGCCGATAGAAATTTGGTCCAGTTCAATGCAGCAAATACCGAAGCAGCCACGTCTGCCAAGAAGGCCAATACGGCGGGCCCTGACATCAGTATAGCAGGATCGACCATTCCTTCATCCGCGTCAATCGGACTGCTGGGTGTCTCGGTCAACAGCAATGTGTCCTGGCATGACCACGTTGCTAACATCGCAAAATCAGCCTCCCAGAAGCTTGGTGCGCTGTTTCGCAACAAAAAACTGTATACACCGCAGCAGTTGCTCTTGCTCTACAAAGCGCAAATAAGACCGTGCTTAGAATGTTGCTTACACATCTGGGGTGCCGCACCAAAGCACACCCTAAAGCTGCTGGATTCAATTCAGAAGAGAGTTGAGTCTTGTCGGCGACCCGGAATCTGGATAGTCTGGAACACCGAAGACATGTGGCCGAGATGTCCTTGTTTTACAGATACTTTCACGGCAGATGTTCCCAGGATTTGGCCCGCCTCATCCCGCCCCTGGCAACGCCTGTCAGACAGTCACGACAGACTGCGGGAGTGTACCAGTTCATCGTACAACTGGAAATACCTAGAACATCGCTTTACAAGAACTCCTTTGTCTGGCGCACTGCATCACTGTGGAACTCACTCCCAGGACATCTGTTTCCCCCTAATTATAACCTACAACTATTCAAGAACCGTGCCAATTAACATCTTCGCACACACACCGCTCGTCGAGCGCCATAGGATCTCCCTTTAGTGTGTGTGGCACTACCATAAAAAAAGACTAACAAAGAGTAATTTACGCCATTAAGAGGCAGATCTCGTTTAAATGCGACATATCTGAGACATTTCTTCTGGGTTCTTTCTATTTGATCAACGTATAAGTTGTACTTTGGATTCCAAATTCTAATACAATTCTCTAAATGTGATGGGGCAAGTGTTATATAGACTGTTTTAAACGGAAATATGTTATTGAATCTTATATATCCAAACATTCTCAAAGTCTTAACACATTTTAGATCAGAACATGTCCAAATAAAACTCCTAACTTTCAAATAGATCAGTCTTCTCTATTTTAGTATCGTTTATTAAACAGTCAGAGACCATCGGATCCTAATTCTACCAAATTGAATACATTTACATTTGGAAACATTTAATGAGAGCTTATTTTTGTCATAACAAAAAGTAAATCCGCCTAATTGTTGCTGCCCGAGTAAAGGTCAGTTTTACTTCCACTGATATTTTGCGTTTTCAATATTTCGCAATTCGATCTTTTTTACTATCGAAATTTTTGCTAAGATGTTTTGCAGTTTAGATATTTTGTTTTTTCGATATTTTTTGCTATTTCGATGTTTTGAAATTTCCATATTTTGCGTTTTCGTTAATATTTTCTTTCGGTATTTCACACTTGTCCTCCTTACAAATTTGTATGCCTTAGTGAGAACACATCTAGACTATGAATCAATTTTTATCGGACCACACAACTAACTTTGCAGGGCTAAGAACATGTTTGGGATGTATAAAATCCACTCCGACCAATGTCCTACCTGGAGAGACTTCAGAAGCAAACCTGGAATTCAGGAGAATAAAATTAACAGTGTATTTCCTTTCAAAAATATTATCGATTTCAGATCAGCCTATAATGATTCTAATTAAGAAACCATGGGGCTCTCACACGCATAACAGGGTCTTGGAGAATGGAATATACCTATTACAAGCATACGAAGAATACTTACTATTCATATCAAAAATATATAAAAGTACTATTTTTTTTGCTATGGGAATGATTATTTTAGCTTATTAGAGCCATTAAAAAAATAGACTTAAAAATTATAAAACGCACGGAAAACGACAGGTTGGAATTCGTGCAAGAGACAGAAAAATACAAAAGCTCTCACAACTTCATATTCACGAATGCTTCAAAACAAGATATCAGGGTCGGTTTCGGAGTCCAGAAATTAAGCAAAATTTCTCCTTCAGGCTCCCAGGTGAGTTGTGTATAGCGATAGCTGAAACGTTAGCCATAAATGCGGTAGCGATTTAAAAAAAATCAACAAAGCAATAAATAATCTTCTCTGATTCTTTGAGCGCGATCTCTAAGCTAATAAACATACATATAAATACAACAATCGACCATATTGCCCATTCTACAAGAAAAACGATTATATAGAAGCAAAAAATAAAAACAACATATAGTTGTATTTGGCCTGGATGCCTGGATATGAGGGAATACAATACGATGAACTAATAGATACTCTAGCAAAGATGACAGAATCGAAATGTTTCTGTGAAAATTAAAATTAAAGTTCAAGGTATTACCAACATCATACAGAAGCAAGTC